>JAQQAE010014091.1:0-12517 GCA_029823295.1 Pseudamia nigra | reverse complement strand
CACACTCACATTCATGCCTATGGACAATTTAGAGTGACCAATTCACCTAACCCCCTAATGCATGTTTTTGGTTGTGGAAGAAGCTGGAGTACCCAGAGAGAACCCATGCAGACACAGGGAGAACATGCAAACTAGAAAGGCCCCAGGGGGCTCGAACCCAGGACCTTCTAGCTGTGCGGCGTGAGTGCTACCTACTGCACCACCGTGTCGCCCTTGTTGGCTTTCCTCATTATGTTATTTATTTCAATCGTGGAATCCTCAAAATGAATATGAATTTGATAGCCACTGAGAATTTCACACCTCATTTGATGTAAAATGGAAAATAATTGAGTCAAGACACTTAAAACTGTTCAGAAAATTAACACGTTACAAGTTCCCATTCTTGTGTTAACTGTGTTTTGACCAGATGCTGAGTTACTGCACTTTGCCTTTGTAGGCCAACTGTAATAAAGACCTTCCACTGGTGCTGCTGAGGTTAATGTGAGGAAGATGACTGTTATTGTACTGATGATAAGGGTGAAATTTGAGCTTTGCTGTATCAGATTTTACCTCATAGTTACAGACACATGGGACTCTTCTCACAGACATACCTGAGTCATGGCAATTTCCTCTACTCTACACGTGACAAGTACCTTTGATGCTAAAAGAACATTTCCTATCATCGTCCACATCGCCTCTACTTTTATGCATTCAACAACCATCCTGAAAATAGAACGCATCAACAGCAGCTGTTAGCCGTTGATGATGCACATTTCTCTGTTGACCAACACAAACACCGAACCTTTCATCTTCCATCTGCTTTATCCGTTTCATCATGTACAGTGGTGTGATTTATGCAGCTGCAGGATTTTGATAAATCAAACACCTCTACTCACAAAGAGGACGAGTGCAAAAGCTGCAACAGTACAGATATACAGTACGCATTGTATTTACTTTATCATTTTGTGCAGTTTCACCAGGAGTAATACTTTTTGATTTGTAGCTGAAACTTAACTTTCAGAAACTGTTTTAAGTTACAACAATTAATTTCATTTATTCAACACTTGATAAGTTAAACGCCCAAAACTGCAAGCCCCTCAGTTCCACCATATTGTTATTTAGACCACAAATTAACAGTCCCAAATATATTTTATCTTTATTATTGGATTCCATGACCTTGAAAACCCAGTCTTAGCATTTGGAGTTACCTGGGTATCACAAATTGTCCATTAGTTATTTACAAAAATGTACATAATATAATTTTCTTCTGACTCTAGCTTCACAAATATTGAAGATACAGTAAATCAAATCTGCCGGCACTGTACTGAATCAGCTGGGTTTCAGCTACTATTTGATGTTAATTGCATGTCTGTAGCTTTTTCTCCTATACTTGTGAGAAGCCTAGATCACCAGGTTCAGAATATTGTTGGCATCTGGATCATACTTTGTTGCATGCACCTATAAGAATATTGCCTGGTACTGTTAATCAAATGTTCTAGGCCTGTTTTGTAAACTTACCCACAACAAAAAATGAAATTGGCCCTATCCTGTAATGGTGAAGAATACTTCTAAAAAATCCTAGGTCAAGAATGTGATCCAGATCGCCCCCAAAGCCGAATGACTTGTTCCTTGTGTCATTTCTGAGCTATTTTGAAAATTTAATCAAAATCTGATTCGAATAATGGTGACGAACAGACAAACACCGGTAAAGACATAACCTCCGTGGCCGAAGTAATAATGGCTTAAAAAAATTGATGAATGTGTTTTTGAAATCTAAAATGTATGAAAAATGAAAACATGATTAAATTCCTATTTATGTTAGGGTCTAATTGGCTCTGTTACAAAAGCAATGACCAAATCAGTTGTCAGATTATGGATCAAATGAGTATAATACAGGGTTTTTTCTGCACTTAATCTTACCATTTTGGCTTTGACTTTTATAATTTCCACTAGTAGTGTAGTGTATTGGTATTGATTTTGTTCATTGAAATCTTAATTTTTATTCATTTTGTTCATTATTTTATTTTTTTCTTGTTTTTAATTACTTTGCACATTATTGTTCATTTTCTTGAGGATGTTGTTTATCTTTGTTCAATTTGTTTTGAATTTTACTCATTTATGTACAATTTTGGTCATTTTTCCAACTATTTTTGTTCATTATACTGTATCTTGTTCATTATTTTGCTTATTTTTGTTCATTTTCTTGGTTTTGGTAATTTGCAGGATTATATACTGTAGGTAACTTTGTGCATTTTTTTTTTCATTATTATTTTCTCTTTTTTCATCTTGTTGTTGATTTAGTACTTATTTTGTTCATTTTTGATTTATTGTACTATGTTACTTCCATCACTGGACAAAACCACAAGAGCCACTGGGGAGGGGCTAAAGAGCCATATGTTGCACTGGAGCCACAGGTTGCAGACCCCTGGACTGTTATTAGTAATCATATCTGTATATCAAAATTTTGGAAAGCCTTTATAATAACTAAGTAACATCCAAAAAGCTTTAAAAGAAAATCCATTAGAGCTGCAAATCATTTAGTTTTGACCTAGGAGGGGCCCAACATGATTGTAATGTTACCCTGATAATATAATTTTGCTTGATGGGTAAACGAGCAGGTGAAAAGTTATTGTGGAAATACTGGCAAACTTTTTCCTTATTTCAGGGACTAATTAACAAAACAGTGTGCTCAAAAGAAAATTAACTTTATCATTGCAACTGATCACTCAACACTTTCAGAAAGAATAAAACCCACTGATCACTCCGTCACCATCTTTGTCAGAGGCGAGTTCTGTCAGCGCCGAGGCTTCGTCGGACGCTCTGAGGCTCAATGTTACGAGTCAGGTTGTTGGTCGTGTTGCTGCTGACGAGGTTGCTGTCACTGTTTGTGTGTGTGTGTGCTGCTGACTTGGGTTGGTGTCAGCTGTGTGTCAGGCATCTTCACACCCACGATGCACTTTTAACTTTTCTGGGACCTTCCCCTCCTGACAGACAAATAGACTCTTCAGCCGTACACTCCCGTACTCACATATAAATTGCTGAAATGACAGGGTCAGCAGGCACTGCTTGTTGATCTTTTTTTTAGTATTTAGTGTCAACCTTTCCTAAAAGCCCTTTGAATAGTGTTCATTGATACTATGTTTATATGTTCCATTTTATTAATGTTTGATATGGCTTCAGAGAGTTTGACTAAATGTGGGTTTGAGCACTAGGAGGTGTTACGGGTTATTAGGTGAGGTGTAATACAGCCATTTAATACGGTTGCATCATAGGGCAGATAAATGATGTGGGCTAAGGCATTTGTTGTTTTACAAGCAGTGTAATGAAGAGTTCAAATGGCAGATTAAATGAGATGATGGGCTCAACGTAAAATAATCTAAAAAAAATCAAATAAGAACAAGTACATAATGCATTCTGTACAAAACAATCATAGCAATAAGACAAACGTGAAGTTGAACAAGTTGACCAGTGTTTAGAGGAGAATGTAGATTTTGCTGAGGTGTGTGTATGTACAGTATGTCCTATGTGCTTGCATCTTGCCTGTGGTTATAGCCTACCTGTGTGTTTGTGTATGAGCAGAGTACATGGTACATGGTAGTGTAACATGCACCTCAAGGTGAGCTGAGTGTGGGGGTGTGAACCGGCAAATGTGACATGATCGTATTGAGTCACAGCTGAGACTGTCACTGCTTCACAGAACCTATATGACAGTATATGAATGTGGTAAAGATACAGTAACATCTCTAAGCACTGTTATCTGTACGTATTTACATATTGGCTTAGAGGAAGCAAAATGATGAGGATTTATTCAGTTTTATGCTCGTAACAGAATTTTACAAGATATCAGATCAGATGGAATAAAGAAGACGATCATTTTACCACTGCAGATCATATTCTCTTGAGTGAATATAGAAGTCAGACAGCAGAGAACTGAAACCGAATACAGCAGCTATGCTACGTGTGTTTTTGTGTGTTTGCGCTCCATTGGCTGCTGAGGCCGAGCTAACTGACTGTACCCATCAGTCAAGGTTGTGTCTTATTATAGGTCATTAGTCTCTCTGTTCAGCTGCGACCTTGACTCCAGCATGTATATGTACCATAGTAGGCAAAATGAGTGTGTGTATGTGAGTGTGCACAGAAGCTGTTAAGTGTATTACACTGCTATGCTGCATGCACAAAATTCTGTTCGAGAGTGCTCACTGTCTTTTCACACGTTGATTTTTAAGTGTGTGTTTGCGTGCACATGTGGCTGTAGCCTTGAAGGGCAGTCAGCTCCGACTGTGTCTGATGGATGGATGGACACTGGGGGTCACAGAGGGTCAGCCAACATGCCCAAATACAAGAGGGGTGGGGGAGGTTAGGGGGGAATGCTTACAAGCATGTCACTCACACATTTTCATGCTACAGAACAGACTGGTCTCAACTAAAAGTGCTGCCACCCACGATAAAAAGTTGTCTGCTGTGCAGGACAAAAGGCTGCCAGCACTCATTAACTGATTGTTTGTTTTTTGGTACTTTGACAGTGACACTGAAATGCAAACGACAGTGTCTCATCAAATTCTTACATGTGCACTATCTGACAGAAAATCTAAATGATAGATTTAAAAACACATTTCTAAAAGGCAAATGTTAGATCATTGTAATATTTTCACTGAATGTTGAGTAAAAGATGTGGGAGATCCTTCTATTTTATTATTTGTTTGTTTGCATTTTTGGACACATCCTTTAAAATCAGATTGAGATCCGAATTATAATGAGAGTTCTTACTGTAATGATGATGATTATAATGATCAGTTGTTTCATCTGAGTCATCTAAAGGACATTTTCTTGCTTGTTTTATGTTATACACAATCACATTTTTGCAGTGAAAGGTTTTCATTACACATTGTTTTAATATGAAACAGGCACAGGATGGCTAATGGCTCAAAAACTTTTATGTGTTGTCCTAATAAATACAATGCAATAAATATAATGCAATCTGTTTTCTACAGAGTAACTCGGTAATGACCTGTATCATCCTGCTGTATAGAATATTATTCCATGTGCTCAGAGTCAGCTGGTTCGGATGCAGAGTACAGCAGTGTAAAGCAGAGTCTGGATTACTGTAAAACTGTACATCAGTAGATCAGGTTCATATTTCAGAGCTGCACAGAAATAAAATAGCCGACCAAAATCAAGCAAGAGATGAGAAGGAAGAGAGAGACATTCTGGATCTTCCTGTACCCCCTCCCTTTATTGATTTCAGTGTCCCATGTCCCTGTGCTAAACACAGCATGACACAGGTAGCACAACAGTGAATATAAGAACAGCTTACAGTTAGAAAATAAATAACAAAATGAGCTCAATAACAGAGTGAGAGAGATGGCTTTTTTCCTTCTTAAATTTTACATGATCAGACTTTGTAAGCTACTAAACCGGTCCAGTGTTGGCATTCAGGCTTTTTAAGTATTGATATTGGATTTTTTCATTGATATCTTCTGGGTATTAATCTAAATGAGTTTAAATAGACAAGCTGAATGGCCAATCTGCCTCTTTGTCCTCTTATATAAATTAAAAATCCTTCCTCAGACAGCACTTGACCCCCCTGACCTCTTCTAACCTTTAATGTCATTGTGTCATTATTGCTATAACGGCAAGTCAGTAACTGAATGAATAATGCAGGAACTGGTCAGAAGCCATTGTTTTTGACACTGACCATTTCACACTAACAAAATGCAGGTGTATGTTTTGAAATTCTCAAAGCCCACATTGCCTGTTTTGTTGCCATGTTTATGGAGCTCTGCTGTTATAGATTTGGGCCTCCCCTTTCAGCAGCCTATTACTTTCTGTTGCCTGAGGGGCAGCTGGCTGTTACAGCATCTAATGACCTTCTGTTTGCTGAGGAGAAACGCCAGGATGTGAAAGGCCATTCCCCCAGAACAGGAGACTGTAAAGTGTAATAACAGTTTGTATTCATGGAAGAGGGTAAATAGATTTAAGAAAGACAAATGATCAGCAGTTGTATTTGTCAGCAGGTTTACAGCAGCTGCAGGAGGAAAGGAGAGTAGAACAGATATTAAATATACATGTTTCTAGCTTGTATGGATGACATCATCAACGTCATGTCCCTAATAATGTTTCTGCAAATTTGATGGATTTAAATATAAAGTGGACTTTTTACTGTTTGTAAGGATGACTCTACTATCTAAGTTCTTTGCCCCAAAAACACTCAATACCAACATTTCTGGTTACCTGAAATGTACTGTACATTCACAGCTGTAGAGGAACCGTAGTACCTGTATAGCGATGTATAGGGATGGTTGTTGAGTATGATTGATTTCCAGTTGTGAATGTAGATTTCACGTGTCCAGAGATGTAGGGTTTCACTCAGGGAAACTAGAGATTTAGTATTATATTTTGTATTTCTAAGTTCTGGCCATGAGTGGATAAAAGAAATAACGCTACTTATTCTGAAGTGGCACATTTTCAATCTTTCTCTTATACTATTTTTCCATCTGGGCCAAGTAGTCCCTTCACTCGGCCTCATGTCAAAAGGAGATCATGGAGGGATAAGAATATCGTCCCCAAATTTTAAAATGCTTACTGTGCATATGGTTTAGATGCATTTGTGCACAATCGTGACTGTCTGCCTGCCTGCATGCATGGATGTGTGTTTGTAGGGGGGTTCAGGGGGGACAGATGGCTCGTGGTCTGCTCTCGTCTGGTGTATTCTGCCTGCCAAAGATCAGACAAAAACACTCTTAGTCTATTCAGCCCTGTGTAAGAGGCCAAAATAACAGACCTCTGTCTTTTATAGATAGCTTCATGAGCTATTAAATGTGATTATTGCACATACTGTACAGAAATTAGATTTACTAGGTCAATGCCATTTTTTTTTTCAATTCAATTTCTAATTTTGTCCCTTTAGGTTAAGTTTGAGGAAGCACATTTAATGTCCAGATGAAAAGGTTTCATAAAAGTCTTGAAGATTCAAAAACTCTTCAGGTTTTAACAGCAGGGGGCAGTAGTGAACCACAAAGCACCCACCATTACCACAGCTACCTGTGAATGAATTTTATGGCTGTTAATGACTGAAAAGTGTGAAATTTGTCATTACAGTATTTATATACATGTGTGTGTGTGTTGTGGAAGCATCATGTTTTCTCTTTCTAAGAAAAATAGGCAGCAAGTCTAACCCTGCTCTCATAATGTGTTGGCTTATACTGTCGTTTAGCTTATAACCTGGAAGTTGTGCTAATTTTTATCAAGAAGACAGTCACAGTCAAACAAACCATCAGCTCCATTTGCAATGTTTTTTTTCCCCATGCAATTTGTTTTGCCAATAGCTGCCTTAAAGGTCAATTTTAAATTGTCCACACAACATCACAATTTAAATCACACATCAACAAATGGCAAAATTAGCAAACATACTAGGCCATAAAATAGTAACTTTATCCCTCATTACTCATTGCTATGTTCTTTGCTCAGAGAGGTCTTTGGTGGGTTTAGAATCAATACTGTTGACTTTAGTTTTGTTTTTACTTTTGATGAACTACTTTTGTTGTTATTTTGTTGTTGTTTTTTTATTGGAACATGTGTTTTTTATCAACTCTGCATGGTTTACCTATCCTTCTACATTAATTAAAAGGGGTTAAATTTGGCATGGTGAGTTAGTTCTTAATTACTATCTGTCAGACTCTGTGGTCAGTAGGATAAACACGGAAATCTGGTACCAATATGGCACTGCCACCAATACACGGACTGAATCACTGTACTGGTTTCGTTGCTTCATTTCAGTACCACTATGTCACACCCAACAACACCAAACCTTCTGTGCCTTCCCTGCTCAGTGTTCTGTCTATTATTGTTCTCCAGTCAGCCAAAAGTCAGCTACATGAACAGGAGCATGTAATTAGCTTAGCTATCTTTCATTTAAAAACTACTGTTATTATTGTAAGTGACAATTTGTTTTTTTCCCCTTCAAAGTATCAATTTGTCAGTGGAAAAATAATTATCTCGTGTACACATAGTGTAGGATGAACAGTGGTGCAACCGCTCATACAGTAGATACAGTGCAGTGTTTCAGTGTTTCTCTAGAAGTATACTCACACAATTTTATGAAACAATACAAGTTTTTATGTCAACTTATAATTGTGAGATTTTATGCTTTTCTCTTGTAAACTGAATGCATTTGAGTTTTGGATTTTGGTCACACATGTGGGTATAAGTAAATATAATCTGATGTGTATTTTTGGTGGCTCCACTACTCATCAATTCAAGAAAGACATAATTAGGAGATCAATCGTGAATAATACCTGCATCTATCTGCAGTATTTTTGGTAATTAAACTCTTTCTTATTCAGTTTACAGCTGACACTGCAGTGTCATAAAGTCAGACACTTTTTTTAGTATTTACTGTATATAAAAGAGAAATGTGTACCGTACTTGGAACTGCAATCTACTCAAAAAAATAACTGTGAGAAGGTGCCAACAAACAGGACATTGGAATGGGAATTGGAGAGACAAAGCCTCTGGTAGAACCTCACAGAAGAGACAGTGAAACCTTCATTACATACAGTAACTCTTAAAGTCAACTTTACCTCATGTTAACTGTGTCCTGGTCAATTCAGCAGCCAAACTGATGCACCAACAGTACCTCAACTTGTACCTCAAGCTGTAGTGCCAAGAGGGATTATCAAGACATGAAGAAAGATGGTTTATTAATTATATATTGTAACCTTTGAAGCTTATAGATTAGTTTTATTAGGTTATTTCAGGAAACCACACAAGGTACTAAATTGTTTGTGCATACACAGGTGGTGTTGAAAATAGAAAGTAGACAAATACATCTAGAAACTAATTTTCATCGGTTACATGTAATAATGGGTGTCTGCAGTTGATGAAGTGGTTTAATCATGCACTTTTGTGTGCTGTTTTGAAGGTGGCAAATAAGACAGTTTCTCTTGTGTCTTCCATTAATTGAATAGCGCAGTGGAAAGGGGATATAGTGGATGAGAGGGCGTGAATTCCTGGAGCAGGCGGTACAGTATTTTCCCGCTCGTCTTATGTATTTAGATCAGTCACAGATATAATGTGCTGGTAATAGATACGCTACGCTGAGCTAACATGATGCGTGGACATTGTCAGCTACAAATCACCTTACAAATTCTTGCAGTAAGTAAATTGTCAGTGTTGTGAGAGCTGAGATCCCAAAACAGACAGGAGGGAAGTAGAATTGACAAAATTCATTGACATTACTTCTATCTACTTGGATAAATGAAAACTGAGCATGTGCATACTCATTTTTACTCTTTCACATTAAAGGAAATGCATTTCTGTGCTTCCTCATTGCCCACATTTTTAGTAAAATATGTCTGTCTCTCTCAGCTCTAGATACAGTATTCTATAGTTCACACAAGATCAGCTTTTATTATTGGATATGAGCCATTTCAGTCTATCTACTGGTTTCTCATTTACATTTTTATGGCCCATTACATCTGAAGCATCATATCTTGTCTCTCATGTCTTTGTAGAAGTCCTTGTAAAATCCGCCTTTTTGACATAAAAGCTGATGGTTTATGGACTACTGTTTTTACTCACTGGCGTGTTTTTTTTCCAGACACTTCCAGTTTTTGAACCTTTGGATGGTACACTAGTGATGGTATTGTCCCTCATTGTGAGGGTTGTGTTAGGAAGGGCAGCCGACGTAAAACTATGCCAGATCAAACATGCGAATCACTGGTATTTCGCTGTGGCGACCCCTGAGGGGAGCAGCCGAAAGGAGAAGAAGAAGAAGATGATGATTTTTGGGACTAAATTGTTGTTCAGAAAAAATTGCAACATGAAAGCATCCACCAGGGCTCTGGGAAATGATGCTGATAGAGTGCAGTGGCGTACTGCTTCAAGGGATACTGTGGCATGAAAACTGATCGTTATTCTTATCTGTGGATGCTGAAGAAATGCAACAGGATGAGGAATCTCAGCAGCGCATCTCCTGTCTGCCTCAACTGTCTGTTACACTTGTCAACTTCTTCACATAAACTACCTCCCTCTTATTCAGCATGGAATGTACAGTTTTCTTATTTTCTTATTTCAGCCTGTAATCTAGTTCAGCTGCCATTGTATCTACAGTGTGTAACTACAATCATCAGAAAAGCACCAGCAGGTCCAGTCTTCTGTCCTAGGATGTAATTTTACTGTTCCTTCCAAAGGCCTATGCTGAACTAGGAAAAAGTGTCTGAAACATTTGCAAGATGATGTAAAACTAAAGTATCTGGTCTCATTGGACATTTTGAAAGTGGTTTATAAAAACAGGGAGGCTGAAACATCTAACATTCATTTATGACGTATTTGCCTCTGAAGTTTGTTATGATTGTCATGTAAGTCTTACAATGGTTGAATGTGACTTGAACTGTCTGATACTTTGTTTTACGCTGCAGCTGCTTGTCTTGGCCAGAATGTGCTGGCAAATGAGACTTTGAATGTCTATACTTACAGTAGGTCTTGCCTGGTTAAATTATTTGACTGATTGATTTTTAGAAACGTGCCTTTAATGTGGTTGCCCTGTGCAAGTCATGGAAAATGTGCAGGCTGAATATCTTGCAGTCATCAGATTTCTTGCATGAGGCATGAGGGGCAGTCAAAGAGTTTGTCTCGGTCATTTGACTGTGAATTTTCTTTGAGTCTTCTCTAGTAAGAAATGCACAATATTCAGTCTTCACATTTTCCATGATCTGCACAATTCTGAAGGACTGAAGATGCCTAAAATGGACAGTCATTATACATTTGTTTAGAATCAGACAGCATAATCCACAAATAAAAACAACTCAAGAGCTAACATATCATAAATGAGTTCCTGGACGTTTTTGACAAACTGACAATAACAAATGATAAATGTCATATATTTGTATTTTCAGAGATACCATGACAACTTCATACTGGTGGAGCTCTAGATATTGTTGTTAGTACAGACAGACTTACAAGGAGACTAATATTTCATCATTCTTTCTCTTACTAATAATAAATGTGGAATAATCGCAGATATGGCTTTTAATCTGCGAGTCAGTTCAGTTAGAATTCTAGCGCTTTTTTTGTCTGTTTTGCTATTGTAACATATATAAGCTATTGGCATCTGAGACGTTGCAGTGAGGGTGGTGACATGTTATCCACTGTCATGTCGGAGAGTGTCCACCAGAGTCCAGTGTTTGACTGTGGAATAGACTATGCTGTGGGTCACACTAAGGCTAGTGTAGGAGGGGGAGTGATTCTGATTTTCTGCCAGATTGAACTTAGCCTTGGTATGTTGTTTACTTTATTTCAGTCTTGTTTGAGGCCTTTAAGCACTATTCTTCATGTTTTCTTCCTCTCTGTCATTGTCTCCACAGTCCTGCCATATATTTCATCTTTCCACTCTCATCCTTCTCTGCCGTTCCCACCATTCGTATCCTCTGTCACCTTCCGTCTCACGCTGCCTCACCTTTGCTCTTCTTGGACTCCTTTCGGGGTGACTTTTTGGCGGGACAGTGATCGATCCAGCGTGGTGTGCTAATGTGTAGATTTCACCTGCACAGCTGACAAGTCATTTGGAGGAAACCCAATGCGACATTGAGGTTCTCCCCACGTTGGAGTCAGCATTATTATACTTGTACCTAGACAGGCAAGAGACAGGAGATTTAATGTATGCAGCGGTAGTAGAACAGGGTGACTGGAGTAATAAAGCTGTAAATAATTGCCCTGTTGTAGCCGGTGTGTAATTTATATCACATGTTTCAACAGCCTTAAAATGGATATGATAAGCTGTGGAAACAAGCCCTTGAATGATTTGAATTTACCATCAACACCAATGTATTTTTTGACAACTGTGAAAAAAACATAACATTGAGATGTTTGAGGTAGGACTGTGTACAGCAAGAAGCCGTAATGCTAATCGTGATTATGTTTATCTTTTGCTTAATTTACATATCTGTATTTTGATGATGAGCGTTAACAGAATTACTCTGAAGTTTCTGCCTCAAGATTCTGAAATGCTCTTCTAATTGACAAGCGTTAGTCATGAGTAAAGATAGAAGACATCAATGTTGTCACAAATAACTTCAACTGCATGCTGGATGAATAAAAAAATCAATAGAAAAGTAGAAATAAACTCTGCACACTAACAGCTCTCATTTCAAAGCTTTAATTAAAGAGACGTTTCGAACACATTGCTCTTTTTCAGGCTTCTATAATGCAGACAGAGAAGCCATCTTATACTGTATATCCATCAACCAATGTGTGACCAGTTCCCCTTCCAGAATGATCACAAATTAATGCAATATTTCCTACATCATAATAATTATACATCAGAAACATACACACACACATATATATGCAAATTAAAACAAATGAGACTGATATTTAATTAAGAAACATCAGGTTGGTTGGAGAGAAAATTAACTAAGCCATATACAAAAATGAGAAAATAAATATGGACTGATTTTCTAACAGGATGTTTCACATGTCAAATCTAAATCATTGCAGTAGAGGAGCACCCACAATAGATGGGGGGGGGGGGGTGTCATGA
>JAQQAE010014090.1:0-12517 GCA_029823295.1 Pseudamia nigra | reverse complement strand
ACTTTCCAGACTTGGGAGGTAAACTGGGGACCACGGTCAGACACAATGTCAGCAGGGATACCATGAATGCGGAAAACGTGAAGCGTGAGGAGATTGGCTGTTTCGGTGGCGGTGGGGAGTTTTGAGGGGAATGAAATGGGCTCCCTTAGAAAATCTGTCCACAACAGTTAAGATGACGGTGTTACCTGATGACGGGGGTAGTCCAGTGATGAAATCGAGGGCGATGTGTCACCAAGGCCGACCAGGAACAGGAAGCAGTTGTAGAAGACCTGAGGGAGGTTGATTCGTAGTCTTACCGCAGGCGCAGACAGAGCAGGCTTGAATAAAGTCCCGGACATTGTGGATCATGTTGGGCCACCAGAACCGCCTTCGCAGGATTTGCTGGGTGCGGTTTATCCCTGGGTGGCAGGCGAACCTGGAGGAGTGGGCCCACTGGAGTACTTGAGACCGCATAGCCACTGGCACGTAGAGGTGACCCTCGGGACCTGTTCCCAGGTCCAGATCATCCTGCTGCCGTTTCCACCTCCCAGGTGACCGCGGCTATGATGCAGGAGGGCAGCAGTATGGGATCGGGTTCAGAGGGACCTGGGTCTGGAGTGAACTGGTGAGACAGAGCGTCCGGTTTCAGGTTCTTGGACCCTGTCCTGTAGGAAAGAGAGAAGCTAAATCGACTGAAAAATAAAGACCAACGTGCTTGACGGGGGTTCAGACGCTTCGCCTGCTGTAGGTAACTGAGGTTTTTATGGTCGGTCCAAATCGTGAAAGGATGGGACGCCCCCTGCAGCCAATGCCGCCACTCCTCCAAGGCCAGTTTAATGGGCAATAGCTCACGGTCACTGATGTTGTAGTTCCTCTCAGCAGGGAAGAGACGATGGGAGAAAAAGGCGCAGGGATGCACTGTCTGATCCTCAGATTGTTGGGAGAGGACGGCCCCCACTCCGAAGTCCGAGGTGTCCACCTCGACTATGAACAGCTTGGACCGATCAGGCTGGGCTAAAATGGGGGTAGAGGTAAACAGACATTTAAGCGCTAGGAAAGCGTGCTGAGCGGAGGGAGACCAAACAAAGGGGACCTTGGGAGACGTGAGTTGAGTGAGTGGGAGAACGGTGGAACTAAAATTTTTAATGAATTTCCGGTAGAAGTTAGCGAACCCAAGGAACTGCTGCAGTTGACGGCGGTTGGTTGGAGTGGGCCAATCAGCTACTGCCTTCGCCTTTCCCAGGTCAGCCTGAATGCGCCCGGCACCCAAGACATGCCCGAGAAAGGTGATGGAGTCCCGATGGAATTTGCACTTCTCAGCTTTGATGAACGATTGATTCTCCAGCAGGCGCTGGAGAACCAAACAGACGTGTTGAGTGTGGTGATCAAGAGACTTTGAAAAAATGAGAATATTGTCCAGGTAAACAAAAACAAAATGGTTCAGATAATTGCGAAGAACGTCGTTCATTAACGACTGGAACCCGAGGGAGCATTGGTGAGGCCAAACGGCATCACCAAATATTCAAAATGCCCCAGGGGTGTATTGAATATGGTCTTCCATTCGTCTCCCTCCCTTATGCGGATTTGGTGATATGCATTCCTTAAATCTAGCTTTGAAAAAACCGTGGCGCCCTATAACGGTTCCCAAGCTGAGGTAAGAAGTGGACGGGGGTATTTGTTTTTTATCGTAATGTTATTGAGTCCGCGATGGTCAATGCAGGGCCGAGGAGAACAGTCTTTTTTAGCCACGAAAAAGAAACCCGCAGCCACCGGGGAGCTGGAGGGACGAATATGACTGTTCGCTAGAGAGTCATTTATGTACTCCTCCATCGCCTCCCTCTCTGGCTGGGACAGATTGTACAGGCGGCCAGAGGGGAGGGGGGCGTCCGGAACCAAATTGATCGCGCAATCGTACGGTCGATGGGGTGGCAACCCGGTGGCGCATTTTTTGCTGAATACCTCCGATAGATCATGATAACAAGCAGGAATGACGGATAGATCTACCGGAGGGGGCTCTTTCTCTGACGGGGGTCTGGTGACTATCGCAGACCGGAGGCAGTGTGCAAGACAGAATGGGCTCCAAGAGAGGATTTTGTTGCGACGCCAATCGATGTGGGGGTTATGTGTTTGGAGCCAGGGAAAACCTAATAGCAACGGGGTGTGAGGAGATGAGATGACTTTCAACGGAATGTTTTCAGAATGGCTGCTGGAAATAACTATGGTTACGGGATTGGTGATGTGAGTGATACGATTAAGCGCACTGCCATCAATGGCCTCAGTAGACAGGGGAACCGCTAGAGGGGAGAAAGAAAGTTTGAGCTGTTTTGCCAGGGTCTCATCAATGAAATTATCATCAGAACCAGAATCAATGAAGCTAGGGATAGAGACGGACATATGAGAGGAGATTATCGTGGCGGGAAGAGAAGACCTGAGGCAAGACGCATTGCACAACCCTCGGCTCACCGAGACCCCTAGGACTACTGGTGAGCCCAACCTTTTGGCCGCACCGAGCAGTTGGCGATCCGATGGCCAGGAACCCCACAATACAAGCACTCACCCAGCCTGATCTGTCGCTGCCGCTCCTCGGTCGAGAGACGTGTCCTACCCAACTGCATCAGCTCTTCCGGACCCGTAGAGGATGAAGGAGGCTCAGGGAAAAGTTGCTGGCGGTGCCAGGGTGGATCCAGGGCTGCGGGGAAGCTTCGGGACAAAACACAATTCTCCCGAAGGTGCTCCCTCCACCGATTGTCCAGACGGATTGTCAGGTCGATTAGGTCATCCAAACTCTTTGGGGGGGTCCTTACATCCCAGCTCCTCCTTCAGCACCTCACTCAGACCCTTGTAATAAACTCCTTTCAAAGCCTCATCATTCCACCCGGAATCCGCTGCTACCATCCGAAACTCAACTGAGTATTCGGCCACACTGCGGCTTCCCTGAAGCAGGTTCAGGAGACAGGTTGAAGCGGAACGGGAATGGTCAGGGTGGTCAAAAATTTGTTGAAACTTTCGTTCAAACGAATTGTAGGTCTTGAGTGAGCAGTGTTCTCCATGCCCCTTCAGCTTCTGCCCAGTCCAATGCCTTTCCCCGAAGCAACCCTACAGTGTAAAGTATCCAGGATTCCTCACTGTGGAACGACAGCGGATGCTGATGGAAAACATGTCGACACTGAAGCAGGAATCCACGGCAGCGATGGAGATCACCGGAATAAGGTTCTGGGTCGGTGATGGGTGTGTCCCACTACTCTGCAGTGTTCCTCGATGGCGCAGTGGTTGGAACGAGCTGGGGGGTTGGCATCGGAGCTGAAGCAGAGAGCTCGTTAGCCATGGCAGTCACCTGAGTGACAATCATGGAAATCTGGGGCAGGATCTCATCACGGAACTGGGAGAAATCACGAAGGAGGTGCTCATGTCATCCCAATTGAGCTCCCTGGTTCTGGAGTGCATCAAGGATGGCGCGGGACTCGGCAGGGTCCATTTTGGCAAGTCCAATCTGTCACAAGGGAGGAGGCGGACAACACTGCCGAGTCAGGTGAAAGTGAGTTTATTTACAATCATGCCAAATAGTGCAAAGTGTCACATCAAGGGAATTCGTGAGGACAATGGCTGGAGGATGAACAAACACGAAGGAGACAAGTGGACTTGAACAAAGACGGCGACGGAGGACCCAGGCAGACGGGAACGGTGAAAACTCCACGGTAGGAGAACAGTGGAAGCAGGCGGCTGGACGGAACCACGGACTACGGAGGAAAAGAGATCAGGTAAGTAGATGTACATGGATGTACTAAGAGGATATCTGGTGTGGACTTTATACCACTAAAGAAAGCGGTCGGACTGGCGAATACTGACTGGAAAGGCCGGGTAGAAATACATCTGAGACTGATGACGTGATGGGTTGCAGCTGTGAGTCCACAGTCAGTCATTAACGCACCTGCAATAGATTGGGAGAAGAGCACAAATACCCAAACACACCACCAGAGGGTGCCAAAGTAACAGGATTGTGACACATTAGCCTAGAACACCACTTGCAGTCTTCATGTAACGATTTCTACGACGGTATTGTCTTGCTTGTGTCTTTGCATTTTTTGCTAGCTACACTCAGAGCAGAACTGTGTAATTGCTGAATCACAGGGTCATATCTAACAACGACAGTGACATGCGCTGGCGAGAACATTGAAGGGTGGAGATCTGCTCTGATCTGCTCAAAGAATTGTTTCTGAATTTTTCCAAAGAGCATCTGTGTGGGTTCAACAATGGTGCAAATACACTGTTTGTAATGGACACTATGTAGATAGATGAAGAGTTACTCCAGGAGCATGTACAATTTGAATGAACGGTGGGGCTGGTTACAAAGCACGCCAATCCATATACAGTGCCAGGGCAAAATGGCCAAATTCAAAGCAGAAATAAACATGCTCACTCCCTGGTACAAACAACAGTTTTGGTCTCTATATTTTATTTCCATGATCCTGGGCCAAAATGTTAATTGTTTCATTCAGTCCACCTCAGCTCTACTCACACTCCAGAGCTACCGTATTTTCCGGATTAAAAGTCACGGTTTTTTCATAGTCTGGCGAGGGGAGCGACAAGTACATCGGAGCGACTTGTATTTTGAATAAATTTGACTATATGGTGTTCGTCACACTGACAGCCGCTAGAGGAGACGAGCCGCAAGCTCTCTGTCAAGTGCTCGGCTGCGCGCGTTCCCCAAACAGATGCAACCCGTTCTGCAGAGCGACTAATACACGTTTTTTTCTTCTTCATTATGCATTTTTTGGCTCGTGCAACTACCATACCGGAGCGACATATCACCCGGAAAATACGGTAAGTCCATTTTAGGTAGTGGTAACATTATGGCAGTGGCCACACATTCCCTGACTGAGCTTCCAAATGGCTCTTCAGAAACCCATGACTGATGTCACAGAGGCTCTGTACATCTTGTATGTAAATATACAGTATATCTTCTATATAAACTGTTTAAGGGAAAGTTGAGGTACAAACTAATATAAAACTTTTAAACAGGTTCTTTTTTCTTATGGTTTTGTATCGTATCTATGAGGAAATGTCTCATTGCATTTATCACTTGGCCACTTGATAAAGTATCGTTAAGTTGATGTGACCGAAAGCTCACCTTGTGCTCTCATCCTGATCCGGTGGGAGGTAAAGGGGGATACACCGCAGGAAAAGGGGGGCAGGAGTATGCTGGGGAGGTCAGAGGGTCACTGCTCATGGCTGAGATTAATGAAGATGCTTATCTGTAAAGGAGGGGGAAAAGGGGGAGCTGCTGTTTTCATAACAACATTCTTGAGTTTACTGATTTTTAGCTGAAATGAGATTCCTCCAGTACTCCATGTAGTCATGTTTCCACTCAAATATATTGGTTTGAAAGAGTTATTTGTTTACTATTGCTCTAAACACATTTGTTACATGTGCGTTGAATTAATATGTTCGTTGCTTTGTTTTGGAGCTCATCTGTTGTTATTTCTTTCAGTGATCTGACACTGATGTCAACTCATTAGCCTCTTCTTACCCGTCAAAGCCCCAGAGTTAAACTTAAAATGGGAAGATAAAAATGTGCTCCCCATGACAATTTGCAAAAGACTCTGTTTTTAGGTTAAGAGCCTTTTTGTCTTACATTTGACCAGTTTTGATGAAGAGACATGGGAATAATGGAGGAAAGGTTTATGGAAGTAGTCTGTCTCCCTGTTGCACACTCTGTCCATAAGAGAGGGGGGAAAAACAAGAGTTAATTGCATTTTTTACAGGCTGTCTCCAGTGGAAGCAGCTTAATGAGGTTAGGCAGCTCAGCTTGTTGAAAGTCGCAACTGCACCTAATTGTGATCTCAAATATGCTCATAATCCCTTGATTTGAGAGATGCCGAGGTTTCTGGGGAGGAATTTAGGTGAAAGCAAGAGAACAAGAGACCTAAAAACAATTAACATGGAGAAAAAAATCATGTGATGTTTTTCCATTTAGGATATTTTATTTAGAGTAAAATACATTTGTTTTTACTCTAAATAAAAACAAGTGTTTTTATTTAGAGTGATATTTGAACAACACAAATTATTGTGTTGTTCTGTCTCCCTATTTATTTTAGTTCTCTTAAATAAAGCAGGTCTTTGTTCCCGCTTAAGTGTCCTTTTGTCTCTCATAATGCCACAGTAGCACTTAACTTTGATGTGCCCATATGATGCAGCTGTTGCGTCAATAGTCATGTTGTCTTTATCAGCAGCATGACATCATATCAGAAATTACTATGTGTCATTTCTGTGGAAAGTCTGTGGTCTTGTTTTTTTTTTTTTTAAAGGGAACTTCTTATTTACAATCAGTTTTCAGTTGTACTCATATGTTGACACTAACCTGGCAAACATGAGTGATCAGGAAAAATGCATTTCTTTTCTTTTTAATGTTATTCAAGTTAAACTATGAGGTATCTCAAAATGGCACCATCATCACCCTTCTTTCTTAATACTGTGTATTTCCCCCCTTTAGCATCAATGACAGCATACAGGGTTTTGTGATAGTTGTGGATGAGGCACAGGTCAGACCATGATGGCCACTCCAGTATCTTCACTTTTTTCACTTTTTTTCTCCTGTACCCAATAACAGGTTGACTCGACCTTGTGTGTCCCATGTACAGCTTCTGG
The DNA here is from genome assembly GCA_029823295.1 of Pseudamia nigra. Lineage (NCBI taxonomy): Eukaryota > Metazoa > Chordata > Actinopteri > Kurtiformes > Apogonidae > Pseudamia > Pseudamia nigra. The sequence continues at coordinate 5,893 of JAQQAE010014090.1, read as the reverse complement.
GCTGATGAGTGTAATCTGTCCTCCAGTTTGTTCTGATAACATACTTCATTCACCATCAGTTTTGACCAGATTCCCTGTGCCACTGTATCTCAGGGTGGACTCACACTGGGAGTTCGTTCCGCGCCCGGGCGCGTTTCACACCTTTAGCGCGGATTGTTTGAGTAATGTGCGTAGAAGCAAGGTTGGAAGAGGTGGTCTACGGCATGGTAGGTCATGCACGCCTACGAGTACGGCGACCGTACGTGACGATGGTGTAAAATCACGGCGTCCTTCACTACACGCATGTCAAAACAATGGCAGTAGCTGAAAAAATCTCCACCTGCGGGCAGCGCAGTTAAGTACAAATCATTGCCTTGCATTCTGCAGAAACCTCGGTGTGTCACTGGACAGTATCTGAGCGAAATGGCACAGACTTTGCCATAAAATCATTACGATCATCCGGACGATTCCCGTGTTGTGATCAATGATACTGAATCTGTTGAATGCAGCGGCTGCAGCTTCTGATGACGTACACACAATGTACAAACGACGTGATGACGTCTGTACAAGACCAATCGAGCCTTGGCCCGCATTAATGTGAGCAGAGACGCGCTGGGGACTGGAAAGGTGTGAAGTGGGTCCCGGCTCGGCTTGAGCCAAAATGGCCCTAGTGCGACTATGCCCTCACACACCTCTCGTCCCCTTCCATGCTTCACAGTAGAGATGGTGCACTTTTTATAATAGGCCTTGTTGACTACTTGCCAAACATAGCATTTATGAGTATGACCATAAAGGTCAGTTTTGGTCTAATCACTCCAAATGACTTTTTTTCCTGAAGTTCTAAGGCTCGTCCAGGTTCTGTTTGGAATATTGTAGATGGGCTGTTTTGTGGCATTGGTGTAGTAATGGCTTTCTTCTGGCAACGTCCATTTTTCTTTAAGAGCCTCCTTATTGTGCATCTTGAATCAGCCACACCAGAGTTTTTCTTTGCATCCCAAATCATTTTCCCGTGGCTTGGTATCAGCAGAACCTCTCATTTTCCACTTCTTTGTCAGACTTTGAGCACTACTGACTGATATTCTGAAATCCTTGGACATGTTTTTAGATGCTTTTCCTGGTTTATAAAGTTCAACCACTTTGTCTCACAGCTTTTTCATCAGTTCTATTAGTTGTCTGTATATTATCTGGATTAAACTTTAAGGGTGTGTAAACTTTTGATCAGGGTCATCTGTATGGGTCCATTTGTCATTATGATTCAAAAACGGCAAACACAGTTGTGTGAAAATTAATAGCTTCACCTGACAACTAACCCTGAAAGAAAGAAATGTTTTGTGCATGATTAGTCGTATTCTTTGCAAATGACAAATTTCACAAATTCTGCCAGGGTAGTGGAAACTTAGGAACACAACTGTACCTGTTTATCTCTACTGGCGGCTGGAGATTTGTTCTCTACAACTTGAAGAATTCTGCCTCTCCAATCACACTGACAATACTCGCATTGCATGACATCACTATCACAAGTTACAAATTCTTTTGACAGGTTATATTCTGTGTGTCAGTTTGTACTAGCCTCTTGTAAATTCAGTGTCTTTTGCAACAAGGCTAATTTGCATAGAGAGGCAACAATTTTGTACTGAATACATGAATATAATATTTTCAAATGACATTCACACAGGCCTAGGATCTCTTGGAATTTTGAACTTCAAACACTTTGTTTTGTGGGTTCTCTTGAAATTGTAATTCATCAGTTTTGGCAGAGGTTCAGCAAGGGAACAAAAATAAAAAAAAAATAATCAAGGAAATGAACAAAGTGACCAAAAAAATGATCCAAAATTAGCACAATAATCAAGAAAAAGAACAAAAAAAAAATACATAACACTTCAAAAAATTAAATTTGCACAAACCAAATTTGTTAAATCTTTATTCGTAAGTGGAAGTAAGCCAAAAATATGCCAAAATGAACAAAATATTCTAAATCGTGAAAATGTTGCAACAATAAGAAAAATATTGTAAAAAAATTAGCTATAATCAAAAATGAAAAAATAACCATAAAATATGAAACAAAAAGGGGCAAATATGAGCAAAATGTAAGCACAAGCTACATTTGGTGTCTTCACAAGATGAATGAGTTTTTATCTAAAATAAATGTACAAACTCGTAGTCAACCAAAGGCCAAATCGGTTACGGGGAGGAAATAAATGCACATGCACTTTAACATGCATGCTAATACTGAGGTTGCTGAGCCCCCTAAAATAAACAACTATGTATTTATGGATCTTTTTAGTAGGATTCAGTTTGACTCTGATTTTCATGGAACTCATCTATTTGCAAAAAATGACAATATGACACAGGACACAACAGAACAAATCCAACTGCAGGCCAGAAATGACCTGTGGGTTACATTAAATGCTGTGAATCACAATAATATTTACTCTGATCTTCTCATCTCCACCAGCAATGTTTCACCCCATGTCCCCCTGAGAGGCACTGTTGACGTTTCCACTGTTACCATAAGGGTGCTGGCGACAATGTGAGCTCTGTTTTGATGAAAGGCGGACAACAGCAGAACGCCTGTTGGACAGATGGTGCGGTCAACTTTCCAATGGTTTAATATCGAGCAAGCAGTGCTGTCTTTATGTCTGTATCCCCATTTTAAGGCGTCAGGGTGCATCAACTCTGAACTATGCTCACATGGCTGTCAGCTGTTCTGATTCAGACCCAAAATGTGAGATGACTGAAGGCAGTGGACAGCTTCAATATGTTTCATCATGCCCAAGGGTCACTACACGGTTTTACACACAAACAAGTCAAAATATCTTTTATATATAATGTGTCAAAACATGTTTGTTTTCCTCTCGCTCCTCAGAATGAAGAACAAGCTGTGGTACTTTGAGTTCGGCACCACTGAGACCATATCAGCAACCTGCAAGAAACTCAACGAATGCATAGAAGTCGAGGTGAGACACTGTCAGAACGGTTGTCACTGAGATATCATGCCTGACTGATGTATTGTCTGACAGAAATGAGGAGTGATGGTTTTAAATAGCAGTATAATAATGTGCTTGATGCAGACATTGTGAAAAGATAAATACCTTCAACATACTTTGTCAATAAGTTGGGCATTCTGTATTTATGCTGACAAACCTTTATTTGGTGTTGGTGTTTTATTTCTTGCAAAAAAAACAGCATCAGAGAAATTAAGTACAAAGCAGTTTTTCTGGTATTAATGAGGTGGATTATTTATAGTACATCATCAGATTAATGCTCCATAAAGTCACTGATTGCCTCATTGTGTCATCCGGCTCTGCATAATCTGTCACCTGGGTGCTTAAAGTAAAGCGATGCTGCAAGAAAACACACCTGAGACTCTCTGGAAAGACTTTCAGAAACTACCAGACCCAGACTTGCTACCTGTTGCCCTGAATACAGTTCGATAAAGTGAAGAAATCCTTTGGCAATGTACAATCAGTGTAAGGCATTTTAATACTATGGTTCACTTCCTCACATGTAAATGCTGCACTAAAAACAAGTTCACTATTTTGTAAAGTTACTGTTGCTGCATCCTGTGCAACACGAGCGTGATTCAATTAAAAGTATATAAACAAGTCAAAAAATCAAGAGTTTTGTTTATACCTCAATCCCAGACCTATTTCTAGTGCTTGGATGGCTGTGGAGGCCTGCTTACATGAGACGTAACATTTCACAATAAAATAGAGGTTTTTAGTGTCACCATGGTCCCTGTTGTTCTGAAAGTCATTATTTCCTTGTGAATATGTAAATCTTTGGTGATAATCGATGTGTTTATTTTTCAGAAATTTCCCAAAACAACCTCTCGCTTTTCTTTTAGCAGAGTGAATGTAATCAGGAGTATAAATGTGTCCTCATAAAAATGAAAATTGTCTGATTCACCCAATGGTTAGTCAAAGGAATCACTTAAAAATATAGAAACCATGTTTGTGAATAAATACATCAAGTGCATATGTAGCAGCAATTTGTATATAAATACTGGATAGATCCTTGGTGACATCACTCGCTGGTTTGTGTTCCGCTGTTTTGAAGCCTCAAGATACGTAAAATGGTTGCCAGGATGTTTTTTGTAAACAAGTGTCCATATTTGCATTAAGAGGATGGTGATGATGAATGCATGGCTGGAGATGTTGAGTGAGAGCTGAAATGAAAACACTGACCACATTTACTAACAGCATAATATTAAACACCACCAACTTTCAGACACAAAAATAGCACAGCTGCCTGTCGGGGAAAAAACCTCTATAGCAACAGATAGATAGCTATGTTATCTATTCAGTTCACCCAAGTTTAACCTGGGCTTACGAGTTTAATCCGTTCCAGCATCACGCTCATGAAGCGATAAACTTGTGAGCCAGGACTGGTTTTCCCATAGGAATACATGTAAAACCAATTAATCCGTTCCAAGATCCATGAAAACTCCCATACAATTTTTTTTTCTTCTGATTTTTATTCACTGGTTTTGGCCTGTTTCACCACTTTCATCATCATCATCATGAAATATAATATTTAAAGATGCACCGTACACATACCTTTAACTGCGGACAGATCCGCTGGGCGTCCTTTCACCTTAGACCGCTCTCTTTATTCTGTTAAATTTTTTGTTTCCATAAGGCTAACTTTCAGTTATTGTGGGCTGTGCAAGTGAAATCAATAAACCTGTGAGAAATGTAAAAAAAGCACTGCTTTTTTAAATGGAGGGTGTCAGGACGACAGGTCTCCCCTGCATGAAGGCAGTGGTGTATAGAAACTCTGCCACATTTAGTCTAAAAACACTCCAACATGTGCATATGAGGTGGATTCCACTGAACGGAACAAGCGCAGGACTTTTGTGGACCCAAACACACTCTTCGGCCTCAGCAGATTCGTGAGTAAAAGTCACTCGGGCTCATGAATGAATGCATTTTCATGCAGGGGAGACCTGTGGTCCTAACACGCTCCATTTAAAAACGCAGTGCTTTTTCTTTACATTCCTCACAGGTTTATTGATATTTGTGAATGGACAAATACAAATAAGTTCTGCAAACAATTAAAGGAATGGCGTTAACGGTGTAAATACGTTCATCTGATCTGTGAATAAGGACGGAAATAATAATGAATGCTAATAAAATGCCGATTGATGCTATGGATGAAGAGGAGAGATTTAAATCACTCAACGTGTCACTGAAAAGGAGGCTTAGAGCATAAATGAATGAAATAAAAGCCGTAGCCGAGCATCCTTTTGAGACCCCATGATGAAAGAACACAAAACAAAGCACTATTTCACTTGAAAAAAGCAAAAAAAAAGAAAAATTTTTACTGGTCACCCGAGTTTTTGCTCGTGAGCCGGTACAAAATTTTGCCCGATGTCTTCCTTGTGACCCAACAAAATAAGCTGAGGTACCACTGCACTAGCTGTCAATCACAGCAACCACCTCCTTAATTAGACATACACTTTCATATAAGCTATAAAGATGAGTTACATAAAATTTCACCCTTTCCTTGGGTTGTAAATCTGTTTATTTCTGAGGTGAAGTTGATCTTTTAAAGGCAAAGTATCTTATCTGCCTCTCGCTTGTGTTTGTAAACTATACTGTTCATACTAGCCCGTCCTCTCCACTCAGCAACAGAGTTTAGGAGAAACAGTCATGACATTGAGAAAAAAGTTGTGAAATAGACAAATTGAATGTGAGTTTTTTGGTGCTTTTCAAGGCATTTACACTCTCATGATGTACTCACACTAGGGCTATTTAGCCCAAGTCACACTGAAGCCTGATTGTCCCCACTGTCTATAGCAGGGGTGCCCAACTCCAGTCCTCGAGAGCTCCTGTCCTGCATGTTTTCCAACTGGCTCTGCCTCACCCACTGTTGAGTATGTTCAGTTACTCAGAAGCTGGAAGATACAGTG
>JAQQAE010014089.1:0-12518 GCA_029823295.1 Pseudamia nigra | reverse complement strand
TGGTGAAGGAGGACATGAAGGTAGTTGGTGTGAGAGAAGAAGATGCAGAAGATAGGGTGAGATGGAGGCAGATGATTGGCTGTGGTGACCCCTGAAGGGAACAGCCGAAAGGAAAAGAAGATCACAATATGTTTTGTTATTTTGTAAATTTGGGCTCTAGAGAGATGTAAGTGATATTTATATATGTTTTTTAACCTGTATTCATAGGTGTTGAAGGGATGACATTTTTGAAATATATACTTTTTTCTTCAGGTTTCTTGACTTTCTTGGGCATTCTGTTCAGTTTTGTTTTATTAATTTCTTTATTTTTCATTTTTCTACTTGCTTTGTTGTTTATTTTTGCACAATTCATTTATTTTACCATCTTCTTAATCCTTTTAGTCCATGCTCTTGGTTATTTAGTTCAGTTTTACTCATTTTCTTGTCTATGTTGTCTGCTTTTTCCTCATTTTTGTGGGTATTTTTGATCATTTTTGCTAATGTTCTTGGTTAGTTTGTTCATTTTTTTCACCTTCTAGATTATTTTCTTCATTTTCTTGAGTATTCGGTTTATTTCCTAATTTTTTAAAATCTTTTTTTCAATTTGTATTCATTTTCTTTGCTATTTCTTCATTTTTGTTGATTTTGTTAGCTATTTTGTTCACTTTGGGGCATGATTATTTATAAAACAAGGATGAGCAAAAATAATGCAGGATTTCAACAACATATTAAAAAAAATCAACAAAATGAACACATTACTAAACAAAATGAATAAAAATGAACAAAATAATAAACAAAACGAACAAGAAAGAATATAATAATTACAAAATTGGTGATACATGCAACAGATGTCACAGGGCACGGTAAAGGATTGTAATACTTGTTACTTTTACTTTGTTTTTTCCCCTCTTTTTTATTCAGTAGTGTCTTTAGATTGTAAATGTTTCCGACCCTTGAGTTAATCGAAGAAGGAGAAAACAACCCAAAAAAAAAAAAAACACAAAACATACTTTTGGGTGTCATGTAGAAGACTGTGGCGGCCCCTGGCTTAAATACAATTGTTGTATATGAATCTGTATACATGTAAAAAAAAATAAGAATAGGAGCAACTGAATTAGCTAAAAGGGAGAGAATTCCCATTTTTCCATAATGTACCAGCAGACAGATAAGGGAATGTCACCTGTTTGCCTCATTGAAAAAGTGTGTTTGTTAGCAAACACTCAAGCTGCCTGGAGCCGCCTGGTTTCATTACCTAAACAAACTATCCTATGTCTCCGCACAGCACCTGCTCAGGTATGTGCTTTTTCCCTGACAAATGTTAGCGGCTCACACATTCCCTGACCTAGTTTGAGCACTGTCAGCAAAATACAGCGTTAAAACCAGAAAGTAATTAATCTCATACGGAGATGTGAGCACTCTTCACATTGTCTCATTTCCATTGACAGGCCTCATTTAGAAGCTATTGTAAGTGAGAAAAGGAGGTGATATTTAGCACAGCGCCACTGGGACATGTAGCTAGCATGGCTCCATACGCAGCCTGTCGGTTTATTCAGCATGTGGAGCAGCGGGTCTGAACGCTCTGTGGATAACTGGGGCACAGAGCAGCTTCCACACAGATATGGATGAAAACGTAAGGGCCTTCTGGAGCCTCACACTTAAAACTGGGAACATAAGCCCATTTCATGTGAGACCACATGAAGGTATGCTAAACAAGATCTGAGGGTGCAGAAAAAGTAGCCGACTAACCTTATTCTTCACTGATTTTCTGTACATAAAAACAAAATGGAACATCTTTTTGTGGAATTTTGTGAGAGAAGATAAACAATGCTAATGAATATTTAACCTTTATATATATTTTATTTACATAGCTTTACACTTAAAAATACATTAAACTATAAATCCTCCTCCTTGAATCGCCACCTTATCATGGTGGGATGGGTTTGTGTGCCTGAGTGATCCTAGGAGCTATGCTGTCAGGGGCAATTTGGCCCTGGTAGGATCTCCCAAGACAAACTAGTCCTAGGTGATAGGTCAGACTAAGAGTAACTCAGAAGACTCATATGACTACGCCTTCCTGTGGGCCCACACCTGCAGGAAGGGGTCATAAGGGTTCGGTGCTGTGTGGATTGGGAGGCACCTGAAGGCGGGGGCCTTGGTGGTCCAATACCTGGTTTGAAAAACTAACATCAACTGGGAGAAGGCCCTGGGTCAGACCCAGGACCCCCTCCTGCCCACACCCCGGAGGAGCTGGAGGAGGTGGCTGGGGTCTGGGCTTCTCTGTTTAGGCTGCTGCCCTCGTGACCCTGACCGGGATGAGCGCAAGATAATGAATCGATGGATGGCTGTATTAAACTAGAAATCACTCAGAGAGCAGAAAGCACCGACCTCCGCTAAAGCCAGGCAGTTTCTCTTCATAGTGAAAAACCTACCATTATCATTTGAACCTGTATGTTTGTATATCACATTTTATTCATATATTATATTTTATTTGACCCTCAATATTGGAATATTTGACCATGTAAACTTACCATTAGCATTTGGAATCACACACAGTACATATCATTATATTCATGAAAAGTAATATTTCCTATATTCTTTTGTTCAGTTTTACTAATTTTCTTGATTATTTATTATATTTGTCGTCATTTTGGTGCCTACCTTTTTGTTTTGTTTTCTTGATCATTTTTGTTCACTGATGATCCCTTTCTTCATTATGTTGTACAATTTTGCTCCTTTTCTTGACTATTTTCTCTTATTTTTCTGATTATTTGGTCCATTTTTGTGAATTTCATTGTTAGTTTATTTTCTTAAGTTTCCTAATTATTTTCTTAGCTTTTGTTCATTTTGTTTATTTTTACTAGTTTTCTTAATTATTTTGTTCATTTTTACTCATTTTCTTTACCATTTTGTTCATTTTTATTAATTTTCCTAACTATTTTGTTCATTTTTATTCATTTTCTTTGTTATTTTGCCCCCCCCCATGTTCAGACAAAATCTACACCCTTAATGCATACTATACAATGTACTGTATTGACAAACAACATGTGTACAATACAGCACTTGTATACTCTCCTCTTCTACTCCTACCTTTTTTCTAGAATGAGCTGCGGTTTACTTTTATCCAGCCCTTATCATTTGCTGTAGGAGAAGAAGTTATATTTGTTCTCATCATCCTGAAGCAAACAATGAAAGCTACTGCCACAACTGTATTACAGACAGGAACTAGTTCTGTGCAACAACCCACAACACCAGCCTTCAGTGAATACACCAGAGCTGTCAGCCAGTGTTATGACAATATAACACACAGTCTGACCACAAAACACTCCGATGGAAAAGCTTCTCCTTCAATGTGCAGAATCTCCTCAGCAGCAATGACACATAACACTTTAGCCTTCTGTGGTTTATATCCCATTTATCAGCGGGTGTGCTGTTGTCTAGGTGCTGTTCAGTCCTTAGGAGACAGTGGAATCAAACCTCCAGACTCCCAGCGCTGTGTTCTTGGTGAAGCCACATCACTGCTTTAGTAACAATTTACATATCAAACGCTTCACCTGGGGATGAGTTAATGCTTTAGATACAGTATCAAAAGTGCATCAACAGTCGCTGCACGATTCAGTGTTTCTGTTTGAATGCACAGTCCTCTTCTGCTGTAGGACTGCCGCACAGAATAATGACTTTTACATTTGCCTCATTGCAACTCTGTTGTGTAATGACAGGGCAATAACAAAAAGACCTCTGCCTCATGTGAGTTTCTTTGTTACATTTCTAATTTGCTTTTTTTTTTTTTCGCTTTTTTTATCTCATTACTTGCTATGTCTTGAACTGCAGAATTAGTCATGGAGACAAGATGCATCCAACCCTTTTCCTACCCACACCTACACACAAACACTATCTGAAGCATTTCCCATAAAGCCGCTTAAAGAGCTCAACTACTGTTCTATGATGAAAGGCTGGAGACAACACACACATTCACATACTATTGTGTAACTGCGACCACACCAAGGACAAAAGAGATGCATAGCGTTAAGGACTGAAAATAAACAGAGGCAGTTTCCTACAAACCAAACAGCAAAATAGCCTGTGATTTGCATAAAATTAAATTCTATGTGCTTACTCAATATTCGACCAAGACTGTTTTAGTGAAGAGGTTTTACAGCACACAAGTGCAGAGTTTTCTCTGTCATTACAAGGCTTATGTGAAGCACCCTAGTCCAAATGAATGTATAGTCAATGTGGAAAGAATAAAAAGCAACTAAAATGACTTTTTCATGTCTAATGGTTGCAGCACATCCCCTTTTTGGATGTATGGGCTGCTTTTCCATTTTTCTCTGCATATATAAGGTTCAAAATTATTAGAAATGATGCCTTTTTATTACCTCCACCAAGTAAAGTGACAGAGATTATGTTTCCGCCGGCGTTGGTTTGTCTGCCTGTTAGCAACATAACTTAAAAAGTTCTGGTCGAATTTTGATGAAATTTTCAGGAAATGTCCGAAATGGAATAAGGCACAAGTGATTAGATTTTGGTGGTCATCCGAATCACCATCTCAGCATACGGCATTTCTTTTGCCGGTGACCAATCAGAGGCGCTGGCCATTTTAACGCTCAGCTGTCACTGCTCATTTGCCAACCGGTTAAAATCAAGAAGGGGCAGGACATAACACTAAAGTTCTCTGCACCATGATGGAGGGGACACTGACAACTTGCTGTGACAACATGAGTAAGAACATCCATTACAGTCTGAAATGTTACTGCGCGAAAAGGACATTTTTATATGTTGCCGTGGTGCAGCCACAGAGACGGGTCCGACTCACTGCTTACGCTGAGACTACATGAGACTATAGTGTGCACTACTGGGCTTGTCAGTGTGTGTGTGGGGGGATTCTAAATAAGATAAGGCATCTATCCTGATGATGGAGATAGATATTGATATTAGTGTGAAGTTAGTATACGTAACAGCCTTGTCAGGGCATGGGTTTGGTAACTGGGTGGGCTTCTGGGCCTTTAGGGGTTTTTCTCAGGTGAGTGACCCTATGGCATGGCAGAGGTCTGTGCTCTCCAAGTGCTTGCTAGTTGAAAATGTAAAATTTTCTTGCAGACAGACCTCCAGACTACACAACAATGCACTTAAATCAATAACAAACAGGGAAAATGCTAGAACCAAAAACCTAAGACATTAGAAAACCTAGGGACAATGATGCAAGTAGCAAAGCATTTCTGACAACGACAATGGGATCGAATACAAGGGTTTATCATCACGCCGGCGCCATAGCCTAATGTAACATAATGTCCAAGGACTTTCAAGTCTAAGTCGCACGACAAAAGCAGTTCAGACATCACTATAGAACAAGAGTCTGGAACCTGCAGCTCCAGGGCCACATGTGGCTCTTTAGCCTCTCTCCAGTGGCTCCTGTGGTTTGCCCATTGATACAAGTAAAACATAATAATAAATCAAAATGAGTCAAATAAACACTAGATAAACCAAAAGAAGAAAATGGAACTACCTAATGAACAAAGTAATCAACAAAATTAACATGATTGAACCATGTAACACAAAAACTGATCAAAAATAAGAAAAATTATTAAATAAATTAGGAACTGAAATGAAAAAAATCTAAAAAATAATTAAAAGAGTAAATCAATTGAATGAAACGGAATAAAAACTTAAAATATTAAAGAAAAATAATTAAATAACTGACTGAAAAAAAACAAAATTCTAAAGAAAAATGAAAAAACTACACAAATTTAATCAAAAAAGTGAAGAAATATGAAGAAAACAATAAAAGAAATTGGCAACAATTGACAAATTAAATGAGAAAGTAAACAAAATGAGCAAAAATTAATAAAGTAATGAATAAAATACAAAACAAAAAATTAACAAAATAAGCATTTCATTTAAAAAAAATCAACAAACAAAATAGTAACCCAACGTTGAGAAGGAAGTGAATAAAATAATCAAGGCAATGATGAAAAATGGTGAAAACCATCAAGAAACGTAAAAAAAAATAAAATGACAACAAATAAATCAAGACAATGTAAAAATAGGGCAACTTTCTGTCCAAAAATAGCTCTTTAGCTAACAAAGGTTGCAGAATTATTATTTTTTTGTTCACTTTTATTCAATTTCATTTCCTTAATATGTTAATTTTCCTCATCATATTGTTATATTTTTGCTGATTTCGCTGCTTACTGTCATGGTATTCATTTTGGACAATGGCTCCTACAGTGTCTCCTTAGAAAAATCTAGTAGAAGATCCCTGCCACAGACTGACACAAATGCAATATTTACCGGTTACTACAGAAAACTACTTACTCAGCTCAGACTCCACCTCCTCCATTGTGTCTGCTTCATTTAAGTCACATCATTTGCGACCCCAAAGTGCAGATTTACCTCCCGCAGACATACACATAACAAGTACGTATATACAATGTAAAAATAAATGTGTCCTTACCATTCATGGCTGCAGGTGGAGAGCACCGGCACAGAGGGAAGTCCTCTACTTCACTGGCTAGCTCTCAGACATCTGCAGAGAAACAGAGAAAGATGAGTGTGTGTGTGTGTGTGTGTGTGTGTGTGTGTATGTGTATGTGTGTGAGTCACAGAACAGCGGCTGTGGGCTTTGTAACAGACTGAGGAGCACGAACAGTGAGGGAGACACCAAAAAGGAGTGAATGTGCACAAATGGCACACAAAAACATATGAATAAATAAGCAACTGCACATTTCTGTTAACAAGGCGAAAAAGACACGCTAAGTAGCCAACAGCGAGGGGGATGACAGAGGATAAAGAGAGACGGGGGAGACATAATGACAAAGAGAAGAGAGGGAGAGGAGGCGATGCCAACAAGGAGAAGAAGGAGGAAATGGCACAGATAGAGGGATGCAGTGAGGGGAAATCATGGTGGTCTGGGAGAAGGGCAGCATTTATCATTGTCTGCTCTCACATCACACATGGAAGCTTCAGCCCAGAGTATTTTCAATCCTATTTGTCCACTGGTAATATGACATTAAGTGTATTTATGTAATTAACATTCAATTGGGCTTATCCTCTAATTAGGACTATGTTTATCTTGTTGGAAATGGAGATATTTGTTTAATTAAGGACATAGTTAATGATAAAAAAATGTCTCAGGGGAAGAATTTGTCACTTTTCTCAGCTAATTAAATTTATAAGTTAGAGCTGTGTGACATGAGCAGCAGCGGATGCTCCAACAGACTGTAGTGTAGGTCATTTTATGCTCATGTAAAGTCATGTTGATAAATTCAGCTGTAGCTCATTTAAAATGACAACATAGACTTAAGTGTAGATTTTTTTTTGGGGGGTAGGGGGTTGTCCCCCCAATAAAACACTTTACTTTAGATGATATGCAGCTGTTTTTCTCCCTAAATGTCCTGTTTTACACAAGTATCAGGAGTTTTCTTTATTATTGGATTAATTTCATTTACTTGATTATTTTTGCTCCATTTTGATCAAAATGAACAAAATAAGTTAAAATAAGGTAAATCTTCATTCTTATGCAGATTATTACCTTACATTTAAGTGAAGAATACAGGAAATTGTTATGACATGTTGATACATTTAGCATGTTTAGTATGAATTTCATTTTAGATCATGTTAATTTAATTTTTTTTCCCTCAATTTCTCAATTGGTTTTACCATTTTCAGCTTTTCTTTGTTTATTTCGTTTCATTCATTTGTTTATTTTGTTCATTTTCTTGATTATTTTGATCAGTTTTGTCTGTTTCATAAATTCATGCATTAACAATTCACCATAAAGAAACAGATGTTTGTTGTTCAATGCTTAAAATTTACAAGAGGACCCAGACGTGACTGACTACAAATGTGCTTTCTCTCCCCATGTTCAAGGGAAACCTATGCCTTAGCATGTGCAGTTGCCTACCTTTCATTATTTTTGAATTATATACCCACTAAACAAAAATAACTTAGTCATAGTTGCTTATTTTTCATCATTACATTTGTGAAAATTTTCAACAATGCATGTCACCACAAATAAAGGCATAAAAAAAGTCAAAACCAAACTTGAAATTCTCTGTAACTACAGAACCATTTAAACAAAAATGAATACAGGATTATCCTAAAATGAGAAATTTAAAATGCAAAGATGGGGAAACAGATAAGTTCAAATATGGCAAATATAATGTAAAAGGCATAATGACAAAAAAGATGTAAAAAGTACAAAAAGAGCAAAATGATGTAAAAGTTAGTTAGGGCTAAATACACCAACATCAGGATTAGAGGTCAATCGATTATCGGCCGCGCCGATTATCGGCACCGATATTTGGAATTTTGACATATATCGGTATCGGTGTTTTTTAAATCCGACGGGCCGATATCAAGAAATCAATTAAAAACTGGGTTATTTCGGCTCAGACGCCCCTCTCCCTTTCTCCTGCCACTTCTGTTTCTAGCACTGTTCCGCCCACGGCGCCATCTGATTGGTTAAACAAACCACAGAGCAGAAGGGCAAAACCTCGCTTGTGTTCCGCCCCAGTCAAACTCCCCACCTGCCACTGGCGACCGGGCACTTAATGCCAGAAGCGAGAGCCCGCTCGGGGCTCGCCTCACTGGGTAAGTGATGCGCAAATGTGTCGGCGCCAACATGTTCGGTGTTAAAGGGTTTTAAGTTCTGGAGAGCAAGCATATGTGTCAAAGGTAAATGCAGAAAACTCTCCCGAAAATGTAATAAACATCCCAATGCTGTATGTCTCAATTACCACTAACATTGCAGTGTGCAGCAGAATAGAGCAGAGTAAACATTAGCTGCCCCTAACGTACCTCCTGTACCTCTTACATCCCTCCTGACATGTCTGTGAATTACTTGAAAGAAGGTGTTGATAACAGACAGTCAAACAGTCTGTGATAGTAAAAGCGTGTGTGTGTGATTGAGAGAGAATGTGTAAAAAACTCACTTCACTTCACTTGTTTTCTTGCAGGGAAACAGGTGGAGACTGATTAGTTTATACCATAACGTTAGCTGTCCGGTCTGGCTGTAAACACTCAGCAGACTATGTATTATCAATGGCTTGAATGTACATATGTCATGTGGAGAATAGTGTGTGTGTGAAAGTCACATAAAAAACTCTACAGCTCATGACTACTACAAGTCTGAGTCTAGGATCCATGCACTTCTGGAGCTATTTATTTTCTATTTGTTTGGTTAAATAAACACGCTTTAGGCATTTAAACGAAGTTAAGTGTTTGTATTATTTGACATATTTACGCCAATTTTTACACTTTTACGGCAAATGAATATCGGCTCCAAATATCGGTTATCGGCCTCCTTAACTGCTAATAATCAGTATCAATATCGGCCCTGAAAAACCTATACCAGTCGATCACTAATAAGAATCTTTAATAAATCTACAGGTAGAATATTCAAAATATCTACATCAAATGCTCAGACCAATATAAATGAGCTAGGACCCAGAGAAGATGATGGCCTTCGTGGATGGTGTTCACATATGTCTTCTTCTTTACATGATACAGCTTTAACTTGTATTTGTGGATTGCACTGTGAACTGTGTTCACAGACAGTGATTTGGAAATGTTCCTGAGTCCATGCAGTGATTTCCGGTGGAGAGTCATGTGTTTTTAATACAGTGCTGCCTGAGGGTCCGAAGATCATGAACATGCAGTTTTGACCTTCGACCTTCCTAATTCTCTGAATCTCTGGATGATATAATACACTGTAGATGGTGGGATCTTCAAAATCTGAACAATTTTATCTTGAGGAACATTTTTCTGAAACTGGTATATAGAGGCAGTTTGTTGCAGATTGGAGAACCTCTGCCCACCTTTCCATCTGAGAGGCTCTGTTTAACTAAAATGCTCCTTTTATACCTAGTCCTTTTATACCTAGTTAACCTAATTAGTTGTCAAATGCTCCTCCAGTTAATTTTGACTTGTGACAATTACTTTTCCAGCCTTTTGCTGCCCTTGTTCCAACTTTTTTGAGATGTGTTGCTGCCATCAAATTCAGACGGTGCTGATATTTTCCATGATAATGGAATCTCTATTTGGAATAAAATATGGGCTTAGAGATTTGCAAATTATTGCATTCTGTTTTTAGTGGGCAGTGGTGGCCTCGAGTCTGCAGAAACAAGCCTGTGACTGCGGGGTCACCGGCTTGAATCCCTGGACCCCAAATGCTCCTCAGATACTACACAGCGGCTGACCATAACATAAAAACATGAGAAATCACATGAGAGATACTGCAAAGAGAAATGGGCGAAACTGCCCAAAGATAGGTGTACCAAGCTTGTGGCATCATATTCAAAATGACTTGAGGCTGTAAATGCTAAGCAAAGGCTGTGAATACTTATGTACATGTGATTTCTCAGGTTTTTTATTGTTAATAAATTTGCAACAATTTCAAAAAACACTTTTTCACATTGTCATCATAGGGTGTTGTGTGTAGAATTTTGAGGGAAAAAACAAATTTAATCCATTTTGTAATAAGGCTGTAACATAAAAAATTTTGGAGGAAGTGAAGTGCCATGAATACTTTCCGGATGCACTATATATATATTTATATATACATAGTGATAGTAACAATCATTGATTTATCTCTCAGATACACCTACTTCTGTGCAGAGAGTCATCCAAATGACGAATAATACTGCAGTGAAGAGTGTGATTTGTGACACAAATTAAACAACAGTGCACTGTGACTTGACGTTTTTCTTTCATCACCCTGCATATATTGTCAAACTGCACAACCCTGGTTCTGTGTAAATCAAATTTACAAGTACTTGAGTCCATCTGTCTGTGCACCACACACAAATAAAGATTTATGGATGTTTTCATTCTGCAGGCACTGTGGCCGAGAGGCAGGGAGCCGAGTCCACCTGATGAGATTCCTCAGTGGGATCTCTGGCACAATACCAGGAGGCAGAGCGGACAAATAAGCCCATGCAGGTAATTCTGCTAAATTGGAAAAAGAGCCCAATACTTTAAGCAGCATGACATGCACTTCACTGTAAAAGATGCTGCTTATATTTGATCTTCTCCTGTCCTTGTGGCTTTTGTCATTCACTTCTTTCTTCACAGTATAAACTTCATATAAACACTTTAGCTCCATTTCAGTGCCAGCCAATTTTCTTACAACTATATTTCTCTAGCCATTATTTCAGTACCTCTTTGTAGAGTTGAGCAATGCAGTCCAAAGTGTTTTTGTGATAAACATGTTCATATTAGTTGATATTGATGATTACTACAACCGATGTTAATCATCTTCTGCAAGTTCAAAGGCAGAGCAACAAGATGCAAAACAATGTAACAATGTAAGAGACACTAACAGATGAAAATAATTTACCTATGTAAAAATGTCAAAAGACAAAATGCCTTAATAATAACATCAGACACACTAGATCATTTTCAGAAAAGTTTTTATCTACACAAAACCGCACAAATATGCCATTGAGCACTCTCATGACCATGGCAAACTTACAGGCAGCAGTGTGATGAGAAGCATAAAGCCATGCTAGCCAATCAGAAACCTGAAAAAAACTGTGTGACTTCCTGTTCCTGCCTGTTGCTTCTGACGTAAACGTAGTAAACATGGCGCAAAGTTTGTTTGTGTGACGATGCATTTCTTTGTCGCATGCTGTGACGTTCAGGACCCAAAATCTACTTTTCCCACTGTACACACAAAAATTGAGTTTTCCACAATCTCCACTTTGGCCGTAGTTTTCAGAAATAAGGCCAAAGGCAAAAATGTAAGAGAAAATGTTAATATTTTTGAGATATCTGGCTATGTGTATGCATGGTGTCAGTCTCTTTTCACTCTCACAGAGAGGGTGGAGTTACTTTAATGATGTTGCCATGGTTGTTTCCCCCAGAACCGAACCAAACCAAACCAAACCTCTGGTCTGGATCATACATCATTGTTTCAGGCTCTTCCACAGGTTATTAGGCCTAGATTGCACTTTCTTCACATTGACACATTGTCGATGCACTGACTTTTCCACCACCTTCAAGTGTAAAAACAATACTTATTTATTTATTTATCCATTTAACCTTTATTGAACCAGGAAAAAAGACTCATTGTAAATCAATAAATAACATCATGGCCAGGACAGCAGCAGTAAAAGATGTAGAAGGAAACAGAGTTACATCCATACAATACAGTAAAAAAAATCATATTGAGAATCTCAAACAAATGGAATCACACAAATCATTTACAGCCGGATGTTTCTGTCTCCAAGCTATTTCTAAGTTTTTTCAGTGTGTTTAATGAGACCAGCTCGTTTAGTTTCAGGTCATGCTGTAAATTATTCCAGTGAGAGGAAGCAAGTTTTTTGAATTTTAAGCATTCCCACTATGTTTTTTTATGTGCATGTGTATATATATATATATATATACATATATATATATAGCCATAACCAAGTGGCTGGCATAGTGTACAGGAACATCTGTGCAGAGTATGGACTGGAAACCCCTAGATCAAAGTGGGAAACACCTCCAAAGGTGGTAGAGAATGACCGAGCCAAGATCCTGTGGGACTTCCAGATCCAGAC
>JAQQAE010014088.1:0-12518 GCA_029823295.1 Pseudamia nigra | reverse complement strand
CAAATTTCCAGTCCAGTCGATGGAAGAAAAAACCACACGCCTTGGATACTATGACCTGGATGACTGAGAATCTTCACGAACTGAACATTTGTCCAATATTCACTTCAGAAAAGACTTGAGGCAACGTTTATAAAAGCCTCATGTCAAAAACAAAATAAATGAAGGATTGTTGATGGACACAAAGCAGGAGAAGGATACACAAAGTAATCAAAGTGTTTCCAAGTATCCACAACTAGAGTGAGAAGCATGGGAGACATCTGGAGAAGGATCAAATTTTCATAGTGAGGCTAATAATTCCTCAGCTGTATTTTCATTCTGCTTATGCACATGTACTTTGTGCTTTAAATGTATTTTCAAATGTGATTATCTGAGAAAAATATCTTGGGACAGACTAAAGTCATTGTTTTCTCCTGACACATTTCTATGCTCAGTTTTCATTTTCATCCAGAGCAGGAAGGTTAAGGTTAAGCAAGATGCCAGTGATTTAAAGATTCAGTCTATGATGGTGAGAAACAAACTGGTCATCGATGGTTTGTATGGACGGTTATAAATGACGACACAGGCAACCTACCAGTCAAAACAGCTTACAACCTCAAAGATGCATGTGTGCTGTACGAACAGCAGGGACAGTCGTAGCAGTCGATACTAGCAACTGTAGCCTAACCTGTCACAGGATGACTGAGGAGAGCCTGCGATTCGGATTCCTTCAACATCTGGTACAGGTAAAAAAAGCAACTAAGCCACAGACAGACATACTCACTTGACACCTGTGAGGTAGTCAGTAGTGTTGACTGGCAAGCCACCTGTCCAATTTTTTTATAGTGGTCCACCACAAATAATCGTCTCCTATCTAGTTTCTCACCATTGTAGACTGCACCTTTAAGGTTGAGGAAAAGGGTTCAGGAAGAGGAACAGAAACCAAACAACACAGATCATAAAACACATAAAACAAAAAAAACAGACTGAAATACACATGCCTGAAGTGGGACTGAAGCCTGGGACTTGTAGGTGACAGCTCTGTGCTCTGCTGGTTCTGCCATCTTTGTCCCCTGCCTCCTCCTTTTAGGTTTGTGGACAAATATTAACAGCGAGGTACATTACTTTGTTCAAGGATAGAGGGTACTTAACTCTAAAACATAACTTTAGGTCATAATGCATGCATGTACAAATAACAGCAACAGTCCACAGCATCTACAGTATATAGGACATAATGCATGTAGCTACAGTCATAACCTACTGATTTGTTTTTATGTAATACAAACAGAACTGCAAATGTAATTTTGTAATTACAAGACAAAAAAGCCAAAGTGTTTTGGATATTAATGTTAAAAACTGTGATCAGGGATCAGAAATATGTTGTGTTGTTGCCAAAACCTGAACACAGAAAATCAGATTCAGAATTAATAATTAAGTGCAGAATATGCCCACAGATTTTTTTTTCTTTTGAAAGACACTGACAAACCTCCTTTGTTAAATAGCATCACATAAATGATCTTACTGGAGTGGACTTGGGAGTTCAAAGTCAAACTGAGGCCAGCCTGAGACAACAACCGGAACAACATCAGAAAACAACATAAATGAAGTTATCACAAGGAGAAAACCCCCTTTATTGCTTTATTGAAGTTTTGATTTATTTTCTGAAATTGAATTTGTCGACAAAACACTTCCTCTAGATGAAGCAAACCATGAAATCATTAAGCCAGATCACTTTCATTGACTTTATTTCTCCTACATGGGTCATGAACTTGTGTCCCTCCACTCCTCAAACTGGTGTTTGCTCCTTTGCTCTGGGCTCATCCAGACCCAGCAGACTGGAACTAACAGCAACTCCTTGAAATATTTACAGTATGTCCCTGGTGAGTCTGTGTGTGTGGTGGTGGTGGTGGTGGTGGAGGTAGGGGGTTGGGGGTGAAAGTGGCAGAACATAACATCCAAGCCTTGTGTGTACTGCATTAAAGTAAAGGTTCTTCCCTGTTTGCCCCCAGGCGGTTACTTTCTCTGTCACTGCTAACGATACCTCCATTGCACTTTTCAGCAAAGTTTGACATGGACACACAGATTTGGGATTCTTGCAGAATTTTTCAGGAATTTCAGCAGGATTGAATGTCTGCATTACAAAGTTTTGTTTAATAGGGAAAAACCAAAGTTCGTAAGCAAGGACAAGTCGAGGTTCACCACTTTTGAGTCTTTTCCACTCGCACCACTGTACTTGGCTTTACTCAACTTGACTCTACTTGGTTTTGGGGATTTTTCATTGGGTGATAGTACCTGGCACCAGAGAAAGCGAGCAGATGTGCTGGGTGCTGCTGTGGAGAAGGATGAAATGAGAAGTGAAGTGGGCCTCAGAGGTGTGAACACACCTGTATGTGGGAGCTTGACAAGCCAGGAAAACTGGCTGTGCATGAACACCTGCTGCAAACTTTATAAATCAAACTGGCACGGACACCCTGAGGTGTGGGTACAGAAACCTGAAATGAAGTCACCTCCTGGTAAGCGTACCTATCCATATGCTGCTTGATCTGGTCCAGCCAATGATCTCTTTACTGCCCTGTGAGCCACCATACATTCAAGTTTGGGGCAAAATGCAAGTAAAAGAATGCAGGTGGGAAGTTGTAAAACACCTCACCTAAAGATAATTAAGTCGACGCTGTAAACTGAGGTACCACAAACAAAACAATACTTTGATTGTAAATTCACAACCTTCTGAATAATTGATCCTAAGGAACAAATAGCAAAAGTCATCATGTCGTCTCCAGAAATCTGGGATGTGGAAGCCGAACAGTGAAAACTGTAAAACAGTTCCTACAGTTTGTGCATCATTAATGACAAATCTACCGAGGGAGATGATAGAAGTGGAACTAGGGCTGTGATGTTTGTTCTCTACCTCTGCACAGGACTGGGTTTAAAAATACCATCCTGTTGTGTTTCTGTTACATAACACCACAGAACGACTTACAGGCATCCTTCTTCATTCCCTTTCTATTCTTTCTGAATTCACAGGTTCAGTGTTAAGAGCAAGTTTTATTGCAAATGCTTTTTAGTCAGTAGCCCTGAGGTTTGACCCAGTACACACTCAGTAAAGAGGTAATTTCTTTTGTACATGCAGGGCAATGTTACCGTACTGGTTTAATCATCTTTCAGTACATGTTGTACATCAAGGTATTTTTACCTTAAATCTTATTTCATTGTCTGATTTGATCCAGGTTTGGATGCACATACTGTGTAAATGCATGTTCAGTCAATATTCCACAGTTGCTCAGACGTTCTTCTTTCTCTGTAGCAACATCCATAAATCCATCTACTATGCCTTACATATCCACCTTATAGTGACATACTGGAATTTTAATACAGCTAAACCACTTCCTGTTTCATTCCTCAAAACTGGAAGGTTTCTCCTTGCACATGAGAGGGAAATGGCACAATAAACTTTATATTAATTAAGCACATTGTGAGACTCTGAAAAGTTTTCGTCCTTCAGGTTAACTTTTGTATTATGTTTTGAAAAGAAACTTTACTGCTGAGGAGTAGAGGTCTGATGGTCAAAAGAAAAATATTCAAGTTGAAGGGTTTTATACTGTATATTATGGATGAACTAAAAAGCAGTTTTACTATTGCTTTGTTTTCAATATAATATTCTATTTAGTGGACCCTGCTTTGGATCATTATTGGTTATATTGGTTTGATTCAAATAGAGACTAAAAATAAGAAGGTCTAAGTCTGAAAAAGCCTTTAATTCATTCTCTTTTTTGTTGTGGCTCCTGTGATTATATGTCAATTTAGAGATAAATCAGTACAGTCATAAAGTACTGTACATCAATATACAAACATGAATGAAATGCAACTGTCAATGCTTGAAGCCACTTTTTGCTGAAAATAATGCTTTTAAATTATTTAAAATCACTAACACTATCACAATTAGTTTCTTTCCAACAGTAAAAACAAAGTAATTGATAAAAATCAAAAGGAGGGCAAGGCAAATGTAAACATACAACATAAACAGCACTTCAGATACTCCAGGTTCAGCAGTGACACATTTATTCCTATTAAATAGTTTGTGAGGGTTTTGATAAAATGAACTGTGTTGATTTTTTTCCCTTGTTTATTCAATGGCCTCTTTGTACTTCTGTCAAACACTGATTGATTTCACTGCCAATTGTCATAATTGCCCACTTTTTATCAGAAAATGTTGTGATTGGTCAACCTGTACCTGTAGGTCAGTCTCAAGGTGACCAGGGGTCATATTCTGACACAAGGCTCCTGCAAAAACAGAATCATATTTTTCACTGGCAATATTTTGAAAACAGTTAGAAACATAAGCAGCTACCTCGTGGCAGGGCTAATTTTACCTTGACTATGACTGGTTTGTCTAAAATTTGGATTTGTTATTTAGTCATGGGGTGGATCTAATGTATTGTCCCTTGATTATGATTGGGTTTCACTTTTGATGTGGCAAGTTACACAAATTCAAAATGGGTTCTTTTCTTTACAGGCCATTTTATTCCGAGGATCTCTCAGGAATGGCAGTGCTGAACAAGTTCATAGTTTTGCAGCTTTTACATCACAGAGTTTATATGAACCTCAAAACCCAATAAAGTTGCATTTGTAACAATATGGGATGGATTTGACTAATTTCCGTGTCAAATACAGAATAGGTCAACAGAAAAAAAAGGGTTCCATGTTCAACATTGCTTTCAATATTTGTAACTTTTTTTTACATTTAAGGACACTAACTACTGCCCACAACACACTGTGACATACACTATTTTACTATGGTAGCCTGACTGTAACATGCTGTGGAAATGATGCAGCATAAAATGACATACTGTGACTTCCAATGTACAACGTTTTGTTGTCCGTTTATTTACTATTTGTTGAGCACCAAAAAACAGTTTGTTGCTGTTTTCATGGAGTACAGTGGGAGTAGCTCCATTTTGTGCTTTTACTACCACAAAGCTGGTTGTTTGAAGGACACACACTCTCAGCTGAAGCTGCAGTTTGTGTTTGTGGAGGCCATAAAGTCAATTAGAGTGAGTTTAACTCTGGCTTTCTTGTTTATTGCACATCCTCTTTGGACAGAGAGAGTTTGACTGTTGTAAAACGAGTATTATGAGATGTGAGTCAATTTGCATGTCATTCATTTTATTGAGTTTATAACTATACAAAAAATACCATCACTGGCAGACAATTTACCTTCCAAACACTATTTGATACTTTTCATTGCCAAGACCGCTTTTTTCAGAGTTTTTTTAAGTATCTGATAATAAAAAATGAGCCTCATTCAGATTAACGGTGGCACATGGTTAAAGGGCAGTGTAACATCTTTCCCCGTAAAGGCCTGTATTTCTGCAGATATGAATGAAGAGAAAACACATGTACATCCTCACAGGCAATTTACTGGGTGCTGGATGAGACAATTTGACAAAAATGTAAAAAACAAAAATCTGCACACAATCATCACCCATTTACATTAATTTGGGAAAAAGGAGCTGATGTTGTGCAGAGTTTTATTTTTTAGATTTCTGTAGCTATGGCCAACAAAAGTCAAATGAAGCACATGTTAAATCTTTAAAGGTTTGGGGAAAAAAAACTATTTTTATATTATTTACTGCATGTTATATGCCATTTACTTCTACATCTTACTACAACAGTGAAACCATTTTTCCTTAATATCAAGACTTAGCTTTGAACTTAAAGTGATAAAACATTGAATAATGGGTAAGTATCTGTTGTGCTACTGTGTTGTATTAACAAATGAAAGAAAACTCTGCATGTGTTATTCTGTCTTGTCGATTCGTGAGTGCATGTTGTGCACAGAACAGCTCCCGTCTGTTTTTCCCAGGTTTATAATGGGTAAAATCTGAATTTCCTGCATATTTTTTCCATCTTTTGCAACATCATTATTATTATTATTTTTTTTTTTTGTAGTAGTAGTAGTAATAGTAGTAGTTTGATATGTATAGCACTTTGGTCAGCAGCGGTTGTTTTTAAATGTTTTCTATAAATAAATTTGATTGAACATTATGAATTCATCAAGTTATTTTCACATAATATTGAAGGTGCATCAGTTATTTTTGTGAGGAAGTACATCCCTCAGGAAATAAATTTACACGAGAATTATAAAACAAAAGCAAAGAAGCACAGCTTGAGAAATGACCAAAACAAGCAGATTTGAGCAGAGTGTAAATGCTTTGCTCTCCTGCTCTTTGGTCAAGGCTGTTGGGATTTTTTGGAGAGGGGGAAGGGGTTGCACTGCACTGACCTTGCAACAAATGGCTTAATTATCCAAGGTACCAGCAGACTTCATGCATTCTTTGGTTAACCCCTTGTTGTCACATGCAGTGACACACACTCACTCGAGTGTGCAGCGGCCAAGAAGTTCAAAGGTCATCGCACCCCAAGCAGAGCATTTTTTTTTTGTTCCACATAGAGTAATTGGTGACTTAATGCTTTGCAAGAGGAGTTGACTTGGAGAAGGTTGTGAACGGGGCAGCAGTCTCATGCAGTAAAGCTCCTCATAAATGGAAGGTAAAGTGTATAGATGCCGTAAAATGCACCATAAAGAATCTGTGCGGGTAAAAAGTGTAATTAAACAAAGTCAGGGACAGTGAAAACCACTGTCTCAGGGCATGAAAATTGAAATCTTTTTATTTGCCTTAAACATTTTAAAGTCCCACATACTGGGTGAAAAATGCATAAGCTGGAAGCGGAATGAAAATCAATCAAACGCTGTTGCTGTTAAAAATCCCCCCTGGTCTTTCTCCTCAGCTTTTTATTTTTCCGCTAAATGAGATCATTCTAGTTCAGGGTGTTTGGCTGTATATTTTGCTCTGATGAATGCAGTTTAATGCACTCATTGCAATCACTCTAAAAATGTGAAGAAATCAGCTAAAGGCTTATGTGCAATTCTAAATAGTGTATATCAAAGAGTTGTTGAGCCATGTTGATTTAATAAACAAGAAAGTAAACGAGCATCATATAGAAAATATGCAACATCGGCTTATTGCAAGGAAAAATCAAAATAAGCTGTTTTTGAAAGGTACTTGTTCTCAGGGTTTGAACATGTACAATCATCTCTTATATAAACACATAAATCAATCATATGAATTCCTTCAAATTTAATTTGCCAAGTTGCCCAATGGGGCCATCTTATGCCAGACTTGAAACCTCATCAGACTTCACACAGTCACAATTATAAAATTTTGAAACTGATCCTCACTTGAAAGCATGAAGGGCGTCAGTATGGACAATCCAAAATCCCATAAACATCAAAAATTAATGGACCAGAGTCACGTTGGACTTGCCAGACAGCGTAAATATTTAATTATAAGGCCTATGAATTACAGAGACATGACAGAGACTGGTATTTACAAAGCAGTACTCATAGGGTTGAAAGGAAAAAATCATGTCAATTTAATGGTGCGTTTTCAGAGAGTCACAATGAAATATAAAGTCACAATTAAATGTTTATTGTTGTAAAAAAAATGTGTGTCTTTCTTTAGAATTATTGACACGCTTTAAAATTCCCCTTCAGGATTTAAATGTGACTGAAGATTTGACACTTGGACTTCAAAAGACTTAAAGAAGGCACAGAGAAAACTTTGTAAGTTTACCAGTGTGGTCTGTCTGCTCTACTCTGCTCTGGACCAAAGGATTACAAGCCTCTGCTCTGTCCAGGTTCTTTGCATCAAATATGGTGTTTGTCTGCTCTGAAGAATAATTGATTTCCATGTGTGGAGATACCTGACCGAAATGTTTTATTTCAACATCGTAATTACATGTGATTAAATAGAAACTAATGGCAAAAATGTTGCTCATGACCATAAAAAGACATTTTTTTAAACATATTTTATTCTGGGCCAACTGATTTAAACGGTCTGTTAATCAATCAGAATGAACAAAATGAGGACTAAATGAACAAAAAGAAGGAAAAAAAATGAACAAAAAGTAAGACAACACTGAAGAAAATGAGCAAAATACTCAAGCAAATGAACAAGACTGAACAATGCAGTAAATAAAACAAACAATGATAAATAAACAAGACTAAACAAAATAATCAAGCCAATGAACAAAAACAAGACAATGACAAAAATGACCAAGCTCAAGGCAAAACTGATCCAATTAGTCCAGAAAAGACTGACAAAAGGTACAAAAATTACTAAAATTGTAAATGAACCAAATGTAAAATGAGCACAAATGAACGAAACACACATATTACACAAATAAACCTAAAATGAAAATATGTAAAATAATGAACGCAAAAAAATCACACAAAATTGAACAAAATTTACAAAGAACACAAAAGATTTAAGAAACAGCTAAAATAATCAATACAACATGCATATTTTTGCTACTCTGCAAGGTTGCAGGATAAAGTCCATATGAATATGATTTTAAAATAGATTGATAAGTACAAATTTATTAGACCACCACCCAGTCTAAGGTTTATGCCACAGCTGCCATTCTGTAAAATAAATATGTAAGTATGCGCAAGCTCTGTACTCAAAATATGTTTCATGCTAAAATGCAATTGTTGTTATCCGTGAATTTTCAAATTTGGCATTTCACAAAAAAAGCTGAAAGAATAGTAAAGTGCATTATTCTATTTCGATGAAGATGCCAAATTACTTGCATTCGTGGACAGAAACATTAGTTTTAGTGGCTTTTATGTTTGCTTAATTTCTAGGAGAAGATTAAAGACATTAATCACTATTTTTTGTTCAATTTAATGCACTGCCTTTCACAGCTGTACATAAAAATTAACAAAATAAGTTAAAATCAATTGCTTTTCCCATTTTAAATTTATTTTGTTGCTTATTTTCTTCATTTTTGTGTATTTTTCTTGATTATTTTGTATTTTTCTTTGTTTTGTTGCTTTTTTGTGCATTTTATCTATTTTGTTCTTTTCTTTACTTCTTTGAATATATTTGTTCAATTTTACTAAATTGCTTGTCTATTTTGTTTGTTTTTCCTTATTTTTCCAGCTACTTGGTTAATATTTTTTGCACTGTCTTGATTCTTTCCTTCATTTTTGTTGATTTTATTGAGGATTCTATTTATTTCTACTAATATCCTCAGTTATTTTGTTCACTATTTTAATTCAGTTTCTTCATTATTTTGTTAATTTTCCCTCATTTTCTTCATTATTTTTTCCCAGCCCCAAAGTTCAGACAAAATCTACGGTATTGGACAAGTGTTAACAAAAAAAGGAAAAAGCAAAAAACAAACAAGTGCACTTTCCAAAAATATTGCCTTGAGGATGCTATTTTTAAAGCCTGTGGATGTTACCATACATGGTTCCTTGCCCGATAAAGAGTTAACCTATGTAATAAATGTGACTGTGTGAATAACACAGGATAACAAAAAACTACCAAATGAAAATGATTTTTATTGTTATTATTTTATTAAATGGTGCCCGACACTTAACACAATGCTTACTGTTAAATAAAGCTGAGACTGTAGGTCAGCTAGGAATAACACGTTATTGCCAAGTTTCCTCTCAAAACACGGCCCTACACACATCACATCTCATTTCTTATCCCCATCGAGGATTTGCACATCTTTTATTCATAGTCCAGGCTGTCAACTCCAACACCTCCATGAAAAAAACAAAAAGCATCAGATCCTTCAGTGAAAAATTATGTTTCCTAGTACTGAAAACAATTTATCAATTCAATTCAATTTTATTTGTATAGCACCAATCATAATCACTGATTATCTCTAGGCGCTTCACAATTTGAGGCTGAGACCTCATGACTATACAGACAATCACAACTATGGCATACAATTAACCTAGTACATGTTTTTAGTTGTGGGAGGAAGCCGGAGAACCCGGAGAGAGCACGTTCTGTTACAAATGCTACTGTTACCAAATGTGAGAGATGTTACATTTGGTAACAGTAGCAGTTGACTGAAAAGCATTTAGTTTGCGACACCTTTACATGAAAGTCATGATCAGTTTAGATGTAAGTGTCTAATTTTACTCACAAGGTAAATTCTTGCAAATCAAATATGCAGCACACCACTCCAGCAGGTTTTAGAGAGGTTTTTCCAAATTCTAATCTGAAAGCACAATAGCAAGACAAGAGAGACTCAGAAATATACAAATGGTTTTCCAACATTCGCAGGCTGTTCTCATCCTGTACTTCTCTTTTTCTCTGAGTGTCCCTCAACGCTCCTGCACTGCATTTCAGAGAAGATTGCTCTGTCAACCTCCTTAAAGGTGGCGATTCATAGCATGCCACTTCCTTCCCCACCACAACCAATATGCAATTATTGCCTAAAGTGGGCTCTATGCCTTTCCAGGTGCTGGAAATTGTGTGTTTTGTAGAATGGCTATCCGTTCAGGGTACACTGACATTAACTTTTTTTCTTATGCTATTATAAGACTTTTATGGGAATGCACTGCTGCTCCTAAGCAGGTCTAAAAAGCAGCACAGGTTAAAAACATCTGAATCAGTGTTTTGGAGGCTCTCGGGAAAATGTTCTTTCTATACAAGAACATTAACTATTTTTCCTCCACTGTTGTGTCTGACTTGGAGCTGAAATATCACAGGGGTTAAAGCACACATCACCCAAAAGACTTACTGCAAAACAAAAGCCCGTAGTTGCCAACACCCACATTTCAGCATTTTTATGCAGTGATAATTACTGATTTATTTTTGTCTAGATGTGCTCATACAGAGACAACGCAAATGTTGCAGGTTTATTTTTAGTGCAAAGCTTACAGGCTAATGAAAGCTGTTTTATGTTGGTGTGAAAGACAGACTCTTACTTAGTCAGTATTAAACATCTTGGTATGACCTTCAGGCCTTTTCAGTTGCAACAAAGAGCCTTATGAATGTTTAATAAATGATTGTTTCATGTTTTATATACAGCAGATGAATCACTTTGAAAAATAATTTTCTACTATTAATAAAAAGCTTCAAAGATTCTGGACAAAATGTAATTTATAAGCAATGAAGAGATGATGATACTTGGTTCATTCTGATTTTTTTCTTCCATCACTACGGTTGCATTTATCACTGAGAAGATGAAATTCAACAATACATGCAACATAATAATTGAAGACATTGATTAAACTTTAACACTTATTTCAGAGTGAGGCCATTCCACATGGATTTGATCTGATATTAGGTTCCATATTTCATGTACTGACTAGTGCATTTATGGAAAGAATTTGTATTTACTTTAGCATAGCAGTCTGAAGTTAGTGTACTTGCACTATGTCGAGAAGCAAATCAGACACCACACTTCTTACTCCTTTTTATGTATTGGTGCGGCTGGTTAATGAAACTAAAGATGATCTAAGTTCAGAGGGAAGATTCAAATTTCAGTCATCTCAACACTGATGAAAATGTAAAGACTAACCTGCGGCTGATTACCTTAAACTTGGGTCATGTGAATCGCTTTGAGCAAATGGTCTCAGTTCTTCAGAATCAGAATAGCTTTTATTGTCATTGTCAATGTTTCCATCAACAATGAAATTATTTCCTCCCACCGAGGGGGAGTGGGCCGCAGCAAACATGCACGCAGCCACTTTCACAGTTGGAGGGAAAGTGGGGGTGTGGGGGGTAGACACTAGGAAGAGAGAGAAAAAAAGCACAGTTTCCAGAATTGGGCTCAAAAGGTGAGCAAAATGATGGACATGTAGAAAAAAACCGTCTTATTGCACATTTAGCAGACGGTTCCTACACATGAACAAAGCAATGTCAGAGAGAGTTGGGGTATGTATGTAAAATGTGCATATGATCAATAGATGCATTGTGTGTTATCAGTTCTGATAGAGAGTCAAGAATCCTTTCTCAGTGCAAATTGTCCAGATGTTAAGTTCCATGGTGGTTACTGTGGGGACACGTGTCCATAGAAAGTTCACCTTGACAACAGTCAAGAATCCTCTCCTGCACTCGTCTGATGTTAAGTACCATGATGCCCACCAGGAGACAACATGTCCATCAGAAAGTTCAGCCTGCTCCTCTATCAGAATGTTTATGAAAAGCGGGGGAGGGTGATAAGCAGGCACATTTTCAAGCAGCGTCTACTCCCAGGGAGAGAGATTACACACAGCCTGTCAAGGTTGTGGGATCCAAAAGACAAAACAGAGATAAGCCCTTCACTTTTCAGAGGCAAAGAATTTTATCTCCTCAGTACTCCAATTATATATATATTTTGGTACCAGACTTCAAAACCATTCCTGTGGAGAGACCCCAGCACCTCGGTGTTGTAACCCCTCTTCGATTTACTTCAGAAATCGTCCATGTTGTGCTGCCAGATTCTCTTCCCAATTGCTTAATTTGGGGACAAAGCTTTACTGGGCTTTGAACAGCTCTGTCCTTTCTTTGTGTCGATAGCCAGGAAAACACCCAGGCCAATCAGCAGAAATCCTGTTATCAGGGTTACGAATAGATAAAAATCCATCACATCCTCCGTGGACAGCGCCTCAAAAACACATACAGTGGGGACAATAAGTATTGGGCAACATAAAAATGTGCAAGTTCACCCATTTAAAAAGATAAGAGAGG
>JAQQAE010014087.1:0-12519 GCA_029823295.1 Pseudamia nigra | reverse complement strand
GTAATTTACTGTGTTTCGCCCTCAGAAACAATTTTTTGCACTCAGTTATTATGGTTCAGTGTAATTCACTGTGTTTCCCTGGGTCTGCCCCGGGGCCCCGTTGGAGCTAGTTTTCGGCAACCAGGAATTGGACCACCCAGACTCCTGCCTTTGGCTGCCACCCAAACCACACAGCACCGGACCGTTATGGCCCTTCGTGCAGGTGGTGGATCGACATGAAAGCATAGGCATAAAGGTCTTCTGAATTCTGACCTGTCACCTAGGACCCTAGGGTCTCCCAAGGCAAACTGGTCCTAGGATCACTCGGGCACACAAACACCTGCACTATGATAAGGTGGCGATTCAAGGAGGCGACTGCTTTCAGTAATACTTTAAGCTCACTTCATTCAGATGATTTCAATATCTAGTTACAGATTTTATTGATTTTATGTGTTCTTTAATAGTTTTATTGTCAGTTCCTACACTTTGTCCGTCTGATGCATTATACCCTCTCCCTGTACATTTC
Organism: Pseudamia nigra; assembly: GCA_029823295.1. NCBI lineage: Eukaryota > Metazoa > Chordata > Actinopteri > Kurtiformes > Apogonidae > Pseudamia > Pseudamia nigra. Next base: position 12,014 of record JAQQAE010014087.1, on the reverse strand, counting down.
CCACTAACCAAGTAATTTCATGGTTAAATGTTCGAAAATGTCACACCATGGCATCTGGGACACATGTCAAAGGGTTCGATGCACTGGAAGTGAGGATGCGCTGGTGAAATGATCAGTGAATGATTTATTCCGCCACCAATCAACACCCAAACACCAACTATAATTCTTTGTGTCAGAATACAGTTTTCTTCAAGGTCACATGAGTTGAAGACTCTAAACCTAAAGTTTTCAACTAAATTAAGTAAAGTATATGTTTTGTCGCCCACTGGCAGTAAGTAAATGAGAATCCAACCGTAGCACTGGTCTTACCTATATTTTCCATTTCAGGAACGGTGGCGATGTAGGGGCCTTGCTCAAAGACAGGTGGATTGTCGTTGATGTCCTGCACTCGAATTATGAACTGTGACGAGGGCTCCAGGGCGCGGTCCGTCTGTCTGTCGGTGGCCGTGGCAATGAGACGGTACTCGTCCTTCTCCTCACGGTCCAGTGGTTTGGTGACGTGGATGTTCCCCGTCTTCTCGTCTATCACAAAGACCGAGCCGGCCCCCTCGCCTCGAAGCACATACTTTGTGCGTCCATCATTCCTGTCCATGTCAGTGTGGAGCTGCATAAGACACAGGTGCGGGAAGAAAAACAGAAAATAGACAAAATGGAAGCGGGGAAGAGGAAATGGATGGAATTAGACAGTCGATTGTGGGAGGCAAGGACAGACAGGAACATGAAGGGTGGGAGAGAAAGACAAGAGTAAACACCAGTTAAAAATTAAGTTTGTTTTTTCAAAACAGGCAGTGAAGACAAAACAAGCAGATAATCCTCTGCATGCCTCTAGGACATAATGAATTTAAACAGAGGCACACAAAAGAAATAGACACAATACCTCCCTCTCGCACACTTTCCATTCAGTGTGTCGATGTAGCTCATCTCTCTATTCCTGAAGCATAGCAGTTATGAACTAGGATCTCCCTAATCTCGGTGATATCCACAACACATGCTCTCCTGCTCGCTCTAAAGCCTTTATTCACTCCTTAGCAGCTGTGGATGCTAAGGGCTTACTAGTCCGCACACATGCAGCGCTCTAGTTATTTAATGAAAGCGCCAAATCAAAGGAATAATGAACAGTAGGCTAATCAATTATTCTCTAACTAATAGGTGTGTATGAGGTTGAGCAGAGCAGCGGGACAAGCTGTATCGATCACAGCCTCGCGTTGAGTCTTATTGGATCCATGTTTGGCAGGATGGCAGGGCAGCAGAGCGACCAGCGTCCTTCCATGCGGGGGGAGGTAATATCAGGGAAGGCTCCACACTGTCCTCTGTCCCCGACTACAGAGACACCCCAGCGGGATGTGCTCAGCACATCAAGATTCAATCTCATTACCCTGTATCTACGTGGATCGAATGGCAAGTGTGTCTAAAAAGGAGCACTAAATTAGCCCCCGCTTGCAAGAAAGTGTGACATTGTGACTTAAAACTGAGAGAAGAGCATAAAGCCAGCTGGGGAGGGGGGGGTGTGGGTTTTACTCAGGAACAGCATTGTTGCGTGGCAACAGCTAAGCACATTTGCTAAATGAAATGAGAATGGATACTGTGAATCGAAATGTTCATTTACTTTGAAGATCACCATTCTTCAAGGGGGGAAATAGCATGGATACGCTAGCTTTCCGGGGGGTAAACGATAAGTGCCGATGTTGACAAGGTTGTTTATGGCTAAGAAAGCAATCATAAGTTCATAAAGTCTGAAAGCTAAAAGCTGAAACTGGCACAGAGTCAAAAGTTGAGCAACACTTCACCTTCAAAAGATCACTTTAATTTAATGAGAATTCAAACTGCAAAATCAGAAAGCACTCAAGTCAACACTGAGTGTGTGTGAGTGAACGGAAGACATTTAAATCAACCTTCCTGCCTACGATGGCGGACTTCATGCAGGGGACCACTGCCCCTATTCAAATAAACAGCTCACTGGAAGGCAGCCAAGACACAAAATCCTTCATTTTCAGGTGATCACACACCCATCTCCCTTTACTCTGCTTTTTACTCTCCTAAATTCTGCACACTTAAACTTTTACACTGGTTCACAAATGTCTGTCCTGTGAACAGAGACCAGGTTCATCTTTCAGCTTATTTTTCTGACTGTGACTCCATACTAAGCCTTGCAAAGCTGCTGAGATGGATATTTATGGCTGAACCGAGACTGGTAATATCAGCTCAAAATATGACAGAGACACAGCACATTGATTAATGGCCCTCACATGGATCTCAGAGTCAATCTCTAGTGACCACTTGTGATCACACTCTGCTCCACAACTCAAATAAATATTCAGCCACTGTGTACCGCCACAGCACAGTGGAGCAAGACACTCAAACCTTTCTTCAATTTCAGGCAGCTGAATGAGAATGCTTGTTTTTTTTTCTTTTCCTGGTTTTCTATTCTCACTCACCCAACACAATTCAAACTGAGCTAGAAACTTTGTCTAAGGTCAGGCCACCTGCTTCTTCTCACCACCGACACAACTGTGCTGGTGTGATGTTTTGTTTAGGACGCACTCAGGCCAACCGGTCGTCTCACAGTGCTTACATTTCACCCCCAGCCTTAGTTGAGGTTTCCTCTCATCCCCCATCTACGGCGATGGCCGACTGGGGCCAATTGGCCAAAACACCCGGCTGGTCAGGACCACCAGGGGAGCCCGGTTCCTCACTCTCATTAACGAAGAGCCATTAACAATCAAAGCCTTAACGGCCCTGCAGCTTAACGAGGGGACTTAACGAGCATCTTAATGAAGCCCCGGCCATCATTACCACAGTGAGCGGTGGCGGAGCTGATTGAAAGCACTGCTCAGAGTCATTCTGGAGCCAGAGTGCCCAGCCTAAGGAAACCAAATCCATTTAAAGCAGACCTCTCACCCTTATCTGTTCCTCCAAGATTAATAGAAAAGTATAATAAGGAAAATGCACTTATCCAGATAAAATGGTTATGGATATTTTATGGCTGTAGAGGTGGCACAGCCTTAGAATATCTCCCAGCCACCTGTCAGTCTGAAAAAATATCCAAACAATATTATAACACAACTGCCTATCACCATATTTCACATCCGCTTAACTTGAATAATATGACATCTCATAACTCCTACATTTCATATCCCCCTGATATACCATCTAATATATCAAGAACCAAACAATATGAAGGACCTGGCCACAAAACCCAAATTTACTGATGTGTCACCTCTGCGTGGAAAGTGATTTTCAGTCTGATAGGCTGCCACTTTGATTTTCACGGGCTCCCGTAGTGTATGCAACACCCAGCCTCCCCAGACTCCTAAATCTCTTCAATTACTTATATTATCATAAGGTAATATGCTTATACTCATATACTCAATTTCACATTTTTGCAATAACCATAAATCATGAAGCGAGGAGGAAAAGTAGTCTGTGCCAACCTCTAAATCACTTAAATAACTAATACCCCATACACACAATTTCACATTTCTGCTGCACAATAAATCATAAAAACACCAGGAAAATGTGCACGGCTGTGCATTAGTCTAATGAATGTGGATGTTTTTTTTTTCCTCTCAAATTCAACATGTGTGTGTAGTCAGTTGCACTTGTGTGAGACAAAAATAGAGGTGACGTTACAGTAGCAGCAAAAATTACAAACTGTGGAAATTTGGCCAACAGCTGGTGAAAAATGCCAACAGGTGCACGGTGCCAATGGAGGCCACTGCTGAGCAGCACGATAGGCAGCGGGGTTCAATTCAGCAAACACACTGAGGGCAGTTTGCGAGGGCATGCAGGAAGCTTTAGAATATCCCCCAAACTTCACTGCAAGCCCGTAGAGCAGAAGAACTATTCATCTACTGTGTGTGGCAAGTTCAAAAGAAACAGAGGCATATAAGACAACCAGTCAAATTTCACAACAAGGTTGGACGGAGGTAACCGCGGGGAGCTGGGGCCGAGCCAGCGCTTTCATATCAGCCAGGAAGTGTCAAAAAGGGCAGAGGGGTAAAAGGGTCAGCCAATCGATTTGGAGCAGGGCCACAAATTCGGAGACTCGTCTGGAGAAAGAGCCTGATCAGGGAATACGGCAGCGAAATTAATTTGGGACAAGGCCCACATGAGTTCAGAGAGTCTCTTTGAAATGAAACCCTGCCTCATGGCCACCGTACCTACCACTGAGATAGTGCTGAGTATCAGCCAATCCTTGACTTAAGTAATACCACGCTGTGAAAATACTCCATGTCATAAAAGTTCTGCTTATGCTGAGAGATTGTTTCAAATTTAGTGGCAAAGCCGTGACGCTGCAAACTGCAACCAACTGAACATTCTTTTTTACGCTATTTTTTTACACGAGCAGAATGTGGGTTTTGTCTCTGCACAGCAGCTGTTTCAAAGAGAATAGTCATGTAGTCAATGTATCTTATTATGATATGATTTGGAAATGTGTTTTGAAGTTCTTCATAAGTTTTGTTTCTAACGTTGCCAATATCCTCTCAACACTGATGCGGTTGATTGAGTTTACAAGTGACAGGCGACAGAAGCTGTCTTTGTAAATGCACGTCTACATCTCCCCCAACAGAGTAGAACTCATCCATCCATTTTCTACTCCTTAATCCTCACAAGCCGCTCGGCTGCTGGAGCCGATCCCAGCTGACTCAGGGCGAAGGCCCGGTGCGCACTGGATGAGTCGCCAGTTCACCGGTGGACTGACAACCATTCACACTCACATTCATACCTACGGACAATTGAGTGACCATTTCACCTAACCCCGAACTACCTGCAGAGAACCCATGCAAACTCAACACCCAAATGACCTAAATCTACTGGGTGTAGTAAAAACCGCAACCTGCACCGCATGGAGCATTCTTCAAATGGTTAATTTGTCTGTTTGGGGCTTTTGGTCAAAGCAAAAATAAGTCAAAACCAGCCAAACAAGCCCGGAACAAACACATCACTGACCCTAATGAGTGGACTTTGTGTCCACTGCAAAAAGGAAAACCATACATGCCAGCTCTGAATAAGAATATGAACTGTTGGAGACTGTCACCTCTGTTGCCACAGGCGTACCGTTGATTATCCTGTTGTCTATGATATCTGGCTGTGTATACTGGATATTACTGCTGACAAGCTTGAGCTTATTTAATGTCATTTTATGTTGCACACTGTCAGTCTGCAGCACTTGAGCTTTATAAGAAGTTTTTTTTTCATCAAAACCAAGAGGGTTTTAATGAGTTTATCTTAAAGACATTTTCTAAAGCATTTAAAGAACACTTACTCCACTTGATCATAACAATTCAAAACAGATTCAAATGTCACAGCACAATTAAGGAAAAGGTACATCCTGAAAAGCTGCCAGACAAACGGAGTAATGGAGTTAAAAGTACAATATTTGCCTCTGACATATAGTTAAAATGTACCTGTGCATAAAATGTTCATAATAGAGTGTGATAGGAGTGAATAATGTTTGTATTAAGGGTGTTTCTGGGCGAGAATGTGGCCACTTTAACAAGTCTATCCAGAAGATTATGTGTCTGTGTGTGTGTGTGTGTGTGTGGGTGTGTGTGGGTGTGTGTGTGTGTGTGTGTGTGTGTGTGTGTGTGTGTGTGTGTGTGGGTGTGTGTGTGGGGGTGTGTGTGTGTGTGTGTGGCCGCAGTAACTTTGAAGAAAAAGGTGTAATGACTGGCTGAACCACCACTTGGCACTTTGCGCAGAGTGAACTAGGAGCCAAGGCGTGACTAAGAATGTGTGTGTGTGTGTGTGTGTGTGTGTGTGGTTTGTGTGTCTCCCTGTCTGCCTGCAGCACCTGACCTGGAGAGAGAAGAAACAGTTGAAAGCAGGCCAGAAGTGTGGGCTGGTTAATAGAGCACAGCACAAAGCTGGGGCCAACATCTACACAGTGACCGATAATTAAAGTCCACTACTCTCCGGGCTGGCTGTGATCAACGCTGCCATCATCAGATGTCTTTACTCTGTCTCCCATATGGAAAGCAGTGGATCCATCTGGACGTACAGAACATAACAGCACGAAACACACACAGTGTGTGTGTTGGTTTTCAGACACATGGTTGGCGGTCAAACCAAAGAGCAGGGCAGCTTAAGGCCTGCAGGTGATTTTGTGCGAGTAAATCCGGACGTTTCAAAAACAAGTTACGTAACTAATGTATTTCTCGTGCTATTCTTAAACTGACCCAATACATTCAATACCAGTGCTACTGGTGACCTCATACATACGACATATTTTCATATATTCCACTAGTTCTTACTGATTTTCAGAGCTACACTTACTCTTCTTGGCTAAATTTCAGTTTTTGCTTTACACTACGTTCTCTAGTGGGGTTTTTTTGTATTATTTTGATCAATTTAAACATTGTCCACTAATGCTGAAGACATGCAAATTCTAAAATTGCCCAAAGCACACCTGAGTCGACGGATTTCAATTCACACGTGTCTTGTCAGGAGTTAATTTCCATTTCTTGCTTTGTTAATGTGCTTTAGACCATCAATCGTCTTGTGTAGATGAAGGATGAGTCAATAACTTTCTTAGCGCTTCTACAACTAAAGTCTCAATCCGCTACTTTAAGAAATGAAGGTCAGTCAATCCAAGAAATCTGAGAATTTCGAATGTCTTGTGCAGTCACTAAATCCATCTAACCCGACGATGAGCCTGTCTTTCAGGACGACCGTCTCTGGAAAAGAAAACCAAGCTCTACCTCGACAGACGAGAAGCGTCTTCTCTACCTTTGATTGCGTTTAAAAGTTTTGGCAACTGCACGTTCTGCAAGTTGTTGAGATTGTTCAAGTTGACAGAACCTGAATTTCTTCAGGCTGTGGCTGCTGCCAAAGTACTTTGGGTGCGAGGCCACCGAAATGGGTTATTTGTTGCCTAAGTACCACTGGGAGACTGGCTTCCAAACTGCTTCCGGTCTGATACTGACAAAGTCTGGCTTTATCATGGCGACAAACCAAATCAAAGATGTGGAGACAAATTAAGCGAGTGGAAATATTTACTATTGACTCATTAACTCTTTTAAAATCAAGCAGTTAATTTTTAAAGCCTTCGCTACATCCCTACTTTTTTGATGATTAAGCTCGGCTGTTCTGGAATTCCTTAAAGCTAAAAAGTCACTAGTAGAATCTGTTTATGATTCCTGAACATGTCATGGGCTCACAGTGGAAAATAAATAAAGAAAATGTCTGGCAGTGGATGGAGTTGATCCGTTGACCTTTAGGGTACGGGCCCAGCATGCCCAGCTGTTAGCAACGTTAAAGGGTTCCGTATCTAAATCACATCATGACGTCAACGGTGACCACGTTAAACTAAGTAGAAGGATTGGAATAAATAGTTCACTCATAAATGTAAGAAAAACAAACCAAACTAAAGACGATGCTCTGATAGGAAGGAAAACTGTCGCCTAGCGCCACGTTAGAGCGGCCGACCTAGTTCACCTGTATGGAGGCTTCTGATTGGTCGTCTTCCACCAAAACTATTTTGGTAGTGGACAATACAATTTCATAATGTAAAGATGAACAAAGCACATTTTTACTTTGAATAATCTAAAATATAAAGCATGTTCTATGTATGTTTTTTGACAGTTTGAATGTCTCCAGTATTACTCAACACTATTGAAAATAATAGTCACAATAAAAGGAGATGGCATGTCTTTACTTTTGACTGACAGCGAGAGAAGCCAAAAGAAGCTACAACCCCCGTGTTTAATCACAAAAAAACATTTCATTTCTCGTGTCTGTTTCTAATCAGCTCAATCAAACAGTTTTTACCAGCGGTGAAACATTTCTGCTCACATTCAGACAGGACTCGAATCCAGACGATTAAAACATTACTCATTCAGCGTTTTGCACTTTTTGGTATGATGCATCTACCCATTGTGTAAACATACAAACCATGAAAAACATCATTATCATCCTTTCACTTTCAGACTAGAATTTCCCGAAAGTGTCTTGAAGTGAAGGCAACGACTACGACGACAAAACAAACAGGTGCATAAATCTGTACGTGAGCAAATCCGAGCATTCTGTCTCCGCTAATCAACACGGACGCGGGAATCGCAAACTCCCCACTGAGACAGAAGAAGAAGCCCGAGCCTCCGAGGAGCATGACTTCACAACACAGACCTTTGTACTGTGACAAGTTTTTAATTCTGTCTGAACTTTGAATCAAGCCCGTCCTCTCGGCAGGCGTGGGGAGGCTTCCGCGCTGGGTAGGGATTTCCTTTTGTTCTCCGCTCACAGTAAAATGTCAGTCTCCGCTCGCTTCCCGTCTGTTTGTCTCGCAGCGAGATGCTCCTTAAGTACATCAAGAGCCGCGGCTGTTAATTGTTTAGCATTGATCCGGCATCGGCTGGGCATTGAAGTTGGGTTAGTGTCGATTGCCTCTGTGATCCGGTTGTGGTGTGGACGTGTTGATCTGTTCTCGTTTGATCTAATTCGTCCCGTCTCCGGAGGGCAAACTGTGTGGCCTCACCCTCGCTCGCACACACAAAACACACAAAACACCAGTACACCCTTATTATTCTGAACACGACCATGTGACAGGCACCGTGTAAACACCGTATTCTGAATCAGGTGAGTCTAATGAGCAGAAAACTGGGCGTGCGCTCGTTTCCGTACGAAGCTTGGCATTTATCGACTGTGTCAGTTTGGAATTAAGGAGCAGCACAATCACGCTGCCTGACACATTCTGATTGATGTGGAGCTAAACCGCCGCGCTGACGCGCTCCATCCATCCATCACCCGTCTGGGTTGGGGTCGAGGGGGCAGAGAAGCCCAGACCTCCAGCTCCTCTGGGGGGACCACCAAGCCTTCCCAGGCCCTCCAGGAGGCATCCTGACGCCTCAGCTGGCTCCTCTGGATGTGGAGGAGCAGCGGCTGAGCTCGGAGGGCCCAGCCGCCCTGCAGAGGAAATTCTTTTCACCCAACCCAAAGTTCCTGATCATAGGTGAGGATATTCGTCACATTAAAATATGTTACCTGTGATAAAATATGACGTGGCTTAGTCATATCCCCTTGAATAAGTTAAAATAAATGTTTAAAATACAGTACAATTAACAGAGTTGCCAGTTTTTTTGGTGTTATGATTTATTTTGAGATAATACACAGTATGATTTTTGGCTCGAGCAGTTAAATCCTACACAAATACAGACGATACCTAACGTCTGACTGAATACATCGCATGTGTTTGAGGGTTTTTGTTGGTTACAGGTGGAACTCTCACACATGGTTCTGATTCTGTGTGTCCGGGTCCAGAGTGGTTTCACTGAAGCCTGATCACTGTTCTCTGACTGCTGACTCAGCGATCCCGCTACCGTCTCCAGCTTTCAGCCTTTCAATTCAGCTTCAATCTATAACTCTTGCACTTTTTCAGCAAATTCAACTGTTGAACGTTAGCAACCCCACGCAATCTCTTCAGAAACTCCACAAGTTCTGGTTTGTTTTCCCGTCATCCGGTTGGGACACGGGCGTCTGGATCCGCCTGGACCACGAGCAAGTTGAAAACATACAGAAAAATATTTCAACGGAGGGGTGAGATGTCAGAAGATCGGAACAGGAAAGACGAAACTTTAAATAAGAAGCAGCAACGTGAGAGGAATATTAACTTTTGTATCATGTTAAACAGCTTATTTAGGAGTTTTGTCTTTTTTTTGTAAATAAATAACAGCAAAACTGGAATAGTGTGTGTATGGAAACATTATCACGGGCTCCAAAGTACCTCCATCACACACACACACTTCAGAAGAGCACATTCATTATTCACCATTATTAGACGTTTCCTTTAACACATCTCACCCCTGTCCCCCTCCCCCACAATATATTATTCAGGACAAAACTGTGCTTTTAGCCTCGGAGTATGCAAATCCTTCTTTTGATTATCATAATCAGCTGATGCCTGGGAGGGAGTGTGTGTGTTTTGGGTTTGTGATTGTTTTATTGCTTTACTGCTTCACTCTGGTGGGGCGCGCACTTCACCGTCATATTTTTAGCCGAGGGAGACGGGCTCGGAAAAGGCCACTGGAGGCTTAACTCACTGCTGTACATTTAAAGGGCAAATCGCCCACATATATGCCACTGCGTGCCACTGCCAAGAGGAATGGCTTTCACCATCCACCACCAAATGTGTGTGTGTGTGTGTGTGTGTGTGTGTGTGTGTGTGTGTGTGTGTGTGGGGATGGAAGAGCGTTAAACAAGGAAATTTCAAACACAGCTTGATATCCTTTTCATTTCGCTCGTGCAGAGGTTTTGATAAAAGGCATTGGCCGAGAACATTTTTGTATTTTTGGCACATGTACACAATTCTAGAATCACCAATAAAATGAACATAAATGAACATAATATAAGCAAAATAATCAATAAAAAGAATATTAAAATGAATTCTGGTAGTACTTGAGAACGAGTGCGACACAGAATTGACAAAATAAACAAAATAATTGGAAAAAGTGAAGTGAAAACCATTCAAGTTAAAGTTCATTAGTGGTGCCCTGTCATTAGAAATTAAAATAAACTTAGGCACAGGTCAGGGTCACGGGGGCAGCCGTCTAGTAGAGAAGCCCAGGCCCCCCCCCCCGGGGGTCCCACAGGCCTTCCAAGGTCCACCGAGAGACATAGTCCCTCCAGCATGACCTGGGTCTGCCCCAGGGCCTCCTCCTGGTTGGAGCTAGTTTTGGCAACCAGGGATTGGACCACCCAGGCCTCTGCCTTCACACAGCACCGGACTCTTACGACCCTTCCTGCAGGTGGGGGGTCCACAGGAAGGTATAGTCGTAAGGGTTTTCCCCCAAAGACCATCTGGCCAAAATATATGCGTGTTATTGTGATTACATTAGCCTTGTATCTGAATGTGATCCCAGGTCACATGGGGAATGACCTGTGGTTCAGCCAATCGGAACATTTTCTGGGCGGGTACGATTCCTGACAGTGAGTGAGGTGCAAAGAGAAATCAAATCAACACACTTGATCTCTGCGCCACCCGTACAGGAGTCTAACGAGACACAAGTCAGTGATATGAATATAAATGTTATGATTTGGGACCATTAACCTTGAGCTTAACATCACAAGCATTAAACCCACATAAAAAAAATAAGATGAGTACACGTTCCGAGTTAATTACAACCAGTTCCAGTGATTAGACAATGCAAGAAAAAAAGACTGTAACACACCCCTCCTCCTGATAATGACTTGGGCCTGAATCGCTGAACACACTTGGTCTCCTCTCAGACCAAAAACCTCCATCGAGGACTTTTTCTCAGGAGGGATTTAGGAGGGTCTTCGAGAAACTCGCAACCAGGACTGAAATAAAAGTCAGTGATTCTCAGGTGGAATCAAACCCGATACGTACGACATATGGGTTGGAAAACTGTGATTGGTTGATCACAACCGTCCAAAAAAAGTTTAAAAGTGGAAATGTGGAAAGAATGAACAGTCAACAGGACTAATGATAGACATTTAACGCACACGGTACCATTTGATGTTTCTGTTTAATATGTAATAAATCACACGTTAAATGTAGACATAAATGTTTAAACACAGATCTATTTGAAATCTTTATGAATCTGTTTTATTGAGTCCCTGAGTTTGGATGATGATTTCCGTTAACTTTACAGTTTAACAAGTGCCAACGTCTTTCAGCGAAAACATTGATTCATAGAGTCTGAAAAACATCAGGATGAAAAGCACTGATGACAGCAGTGATTCATACAACTGTGTTTATTAAAGATCCGTAATGTACAAGGACATTTTACTCTTGTTCAGCCTGAAAAATTAACATTGGAGGCAAAAAAACCAAAACAAGACTAATGGCATAGTCTAGTATATACTAGTTTAGGAATGTCAGTAGTTTTTGTTCATGTGATTGTTTCTTTCACATGGAGCCGGCATTTGTGAACCAGAATATGCTTTGTCTCCTTCTTTTCCTTTGGGCTGTTCCCTTCAGGAGTCACCACAGCCAATCATCTGCCTCCATCTCACCCTGTCCTCTGCATCTTCTTCTCTCACACCAACTACCTTCATGT
>JAQQAE010014086.1:0-12519 GCA_029823295.1 Pseudamia nigra | reverse complement strand
CACTCCGGATTCGGGCTCCAGTGGCGTGAAGATGGTGGAGGCTGGGCCGCTGCGCTGTGGACGGACGGATCCGGGTGTGTGGGTCCACAGGTAGATCACAGGTCGGTGCCTGTCAGCCGTGCCCCCTTCCCTACTGTGCCGTGGAGACTGGAGCACAGTATCCCAGCCGGGGACGTCATCCCAGCGCAGCGGGACAACCGCAGCGCGTCGGTGCCGCTCCGGCGTCGGTTCCGCTCCAGCCATCACGCCGCTGCCCAATGGCCGAGAGCGGACGCGCCGCTGCCCGATGGCATCAGCCTGTCCATAACACAAGCTAATGGCTGTTAGCCGTTAGCCTGAGTTAGCTTGGCTAATGGCTGTTAGCTTCGCCAAGACCCAGAAGTGACTACTCGTTAACCGATTAATTTTCCTTGTTCGAGGGACATTTTTTGCAGTTTTTTTCTTCGATATACGAATTTTTCATTTTCAGAAGAGTTCTTTATGCGAGGTACTGTACCACTGTATTTTTACAGTAAAACTTCATGAAAATCCTGCTATGCATTGCACTTTGGGAAAAAAAATTTAATTGTCAACTTCAGAAGTTCAAAGGGAGAAAACGTTATAAACATATTTTTCTGTGCGGTCGACTGTTACTTTTCAAAAGAAAAACAACTGGAAATGTAAATGAGCAGGTCAGAAATCAGCCAAAAATAAAGCATTTGTTGTATTTCTTAAATTAAATTACCATTCCTCTGTGTCAATGAACTTTGTCTTTTTCAGAGCAAATAGACATTTAAATGTTCTGCATTTTTTTACTTTGCGTTTCCTTTTTGTGTGTTATTTCCTGCCACCCCTCAGTGGAAGGTAATAATTTCATTGTTGATGGAAACGTTGACAATGACAATAAAAGCTATTCTGATTCTGATACATCTTTGAGTTCGTGAAAAGTGTTCTTTATATCAAAGCAGCAGTGATGGTCTTTCAGTGAAGGAAGAAACATTATCACATACTGCAGAATCCTAAGAGCAGCTTGTTGTTTTGCATTTTTTCCAGTAATGGTTTTAATTTAACAACACAATCTGTGTCTGTTTCTGCTTCAGCAGCTTGTTGTTTGTCCACAATGACAGAATGCTGTTCATACAGCCAATAATATGTTATAAAAACAGGAAATGAAAAGGGACATTTGCTTGTGCTCATCATGCGTATGAATTCACATTCATCCACTGATTTTTTGTGTGTATTGTAACAACAAGCAGGGTAATCAATACATGTTAATGCAGGGTCAAGGTCAGCCATGTCTGACACACAGTGACTGTAAACAGGCACTATCATACAGACAAACATGGAGACGATGTTTACTGGAGATGAACAGGGTTTTTACTGCTCTCAATAGAGTGAAGGTTTTTCTATAGTCAATTAATTTAATTGCATTTGTATAGCACCAATCATAATCCAACATTATCTCTAGGTGCTTCACAATTCAAGGCCAGAACCTCAAGACTATACAGAGAGCAAAACCAACAGAACTACTGAGAGCAAGGGACAGGAGGGAGAAAAAAAACTTCCTTTAACAGAAGAGAAAAACCTCCAGCAGAACCAGCGGCTCAGGGTAGGCGGCCATCTGCCTCGACCGGTTTGGGGTTAGTGGACAGACGGATCATGATGCTACATGTACATGTGTATAATACTCTCAACTGGATAAAGTAAACTACACTTACTGGCCATTACATTAGGTACACACAACTTGTTTGTGTATAACTGATCAGAGCAAAAGTGGGAAATAGAAGGCTGGAAAAATGTTGCTTTGTCTAGAGTCTTAATTTCTGCTGTGAAATGTGGATGTTATGGTCATAATTGGTATAAGCAACATGAAAGCATGAATCCATCCTATCTTGTATTAACTTTTCAAGCTGTTTTGGCGGCATATCTTGGGGACTTTAGTCTCATGTTTTTATTTTGTTGAATGTATTGTAATTTTTAAGTAATTTTTGTTCCTTTCAGTCAGGACACTCTCGTCCCAACCTTATGTGCATTTTATTTTGGCGGTGACTCTGCTTGAGATGCTCTGGAACGTTCTGTGCAAGCTTGACAGAGATGGCCTCTGAGATCTCAAACCCCCTAGCAGATCCTGGTGTCAAGATTTTATATGATGAAAGTAAAGTACAGAAGAAGTATGCGTTGGAGTTTTATACATTGTTATTCATTCATCTTAATTCAGGAGGAGGTTGGGGAGGTGGAAGAGATTATTGTTTTGGATCTGCAGGTGAGCAAGGGCTGCATGTGGCAGCAGCATGGCAAGATGAATGGGGACAGCGAGAGTTTTAATGCTACAGATGATTAGGGGTGCATAAAGTAGGGATGATGGTGATTTTACAGAAAATTAGGCACCAACATCCACATCTGTCTGAACTATGCACAGGCTTCATTTTTTTTGCAATCTTTGCTACTTTTACAGATCATTTTGTACATTTTTTAGATTATTTTGTTCATTTCATAAATTATTTTGTTGATCTTTTATCTTTTTATTTTGTCTGTCCTTAGTTCGTTTTGTGCATTACTATATCCTTAATTAGTGGGTTATTTCATCTATTCATTTTTTTATTCATATCATTTTTGTGCATTATATAGATTATTCTCTTCAATTTGATTTTTGCTTTCTTGCTAATTATTCAGTTCATTTTTAAACTTTTTTTTTTGTCTTTTGAAATTTTCATTTACAAAATAATCCACAAAATGACCACTTCTTCTTTCAGCTGTCTGACCCTGACCTATGCTGCTCCTTCTCTCATACCATCTGTGTGCATGTCCTCTTTCACCACATACATAAATTTCCTTTTTGGTCTTCTTTGCCTCCTGCCTGCCAGCTCCATCTTTAGCATCCTTCTACTAATATATCCACTATCCCTCCATAGTACATGTCCAAACCATCTCAATCTGGCCTCTGACTTTGTCTTTAAAACATCCAACCTGAGCTCCAAAAAGGATTTTCACCATCTTCGGCTCTGCCTCTTCCGGCTGGTCTCACTACCATCGTGTAAACCTCCCTCTGACTCTTGCTGCTACTCTTTTGTCACTTGTCACTCCTGACACTTTTCTCCATCCATTCCACCCTGCCTGCACTGTCTTCGTCACATCTTTTCGAAGCTCTTCGTTGCTCTGAACAATTGATCCTAAATATTTAAACTCATGCACCGTCTCTAGCGGTACTACTTGCAACCTCACAAACTATCAAGAAATGCACAAAATATTCAAAAGTGTCCAAAAATGTATTAAGTAATCCACAACCACATAATTTACCACAACTCATTCAGAATGAGTCTGGGAACCAGTTGAGAATCACTGTATAAGACACACTTTCCAAAAAAAAGACTAAAAATGTTAGAATCTTATGGGGATTCTTATTATACATGTACGTTTTAAGGTTGAAAGAGTACAAATATCATTTTAAATCTGGCAAATCAAGCAGAGAAATGAGGATACACAAAAAACCAGGTATGTATTTCATTTGTCATTTCTGTCATATTTCTTCTTTAGAGAAAACTGCTTGACGATTTCAGGTACTTTTTGAGAGGCCATTCTCCGGTGCTGCAGGCCTCAATCCAGCAGGCTCCTCTGAGGTGCAGTATGCTACCTAGATCTTCTTGGATCACTGATTGCTTTGCCCACAACAAGACATCAGCCTCCCCACAGTGAAACCTCATTTCGGTTGCCTCACTGCTCACGCTTTGTCTTTGTCAGTCACAACCAGAGTTCATGAGGAGCAGGATGGAATGAATATCGACCTGCAGCCCCAACAATTCCTCACAGCTGTTTTACCAAAGCCAGTCGATGTGTTTGTTAAAAGACATTCACAACTGAAGAGCACCAGGTACGTGTTTTCTTTCCTTGCTCATCGTGCAGACGGTGAATGTTTTTGCCCTTGTGCATCTTTAAAGTTTGCTCTTTCTGATTCA
Organism: Pseudamia nigra; assembly: GCA_029823295.1. NCBI lineage: Eukaryota > Metazoa > Chordata > Actinopteri > Kurtiformes > Apogonidae > Pseudamia > Pseudamia nigra. The sequence continues at coordinate 8,587 of JAQQAE010014086.1, read as the reverse complement.
TTTAAAAGGCATCTATTAAAACTGGTATTTGGGGATCTATTCATACACTAAATCTGTTTTTTTTATACACTGTTTGCTTGCCATTTGTATATTTCATGTAATTCCAGGTTTGTGTATAGTAGATTTTATCTTTAAAGGGCCCATATTTTGGGGATTTGAATTTCATATAAACTCTGTGATGCAATATGAAAATAATGAAAATATGAAATTGCTCCACTTTGCCAGTCTTGTGAAATCCAACCAGCAAGACAAAAAGGACATACAAGTTGTTTTGAAACCTCATGCCATTAACCATTCAACACCTTCAATCTAAATGACCCACACCCCCATGAGCAACTTGTCTGACAATATTTCTTCATGTTATTCCTTTGTTACAATAGCTGTATATAAAAAGTCTGATCACAGCACTAGAAGTACACTGGTTAGTGACCACTAGTGGCTGGTTTTGGCCTAAAACTAAATGCTTAAACCGGACAACAGAACTCTTTTTAGTTAGGGAAACATTTGAAAGTGACCTTTTGTAGGTGCTATTCACATTTGGATTTTGAAAACCCAAGCAGTACCTGCAGTGTAGAACCATCTACTTAAAGGTGCTGTCTATGATGTTGGCAAATGAGCTAACAGCCAATCATTTGTGGTGGACTGATAATAAATGGCTAAACAAGCAACCTGCCAGTCAATACGGCAAACTCAGAGTTGTCAAGCCAATACTGTATGGCTGTTCTTTTCTTACTTGTACCAGATGTTGAAGCAATCTGAAATGCAGACTGTCTCTCCTCGGTCATCCTGTGGTTAGATAGTGTAAGCTACGTATGGTAGCTCTGTAGTAGCTAGTGCTGTGACTGTTGCCTGTAACTGCACCTATGAGATTGTAACTGTGATGACTGGCAGATCGCCTGTCTAATCATTTACTACAGACCAAAACAAACCATTGGCTACTAGCTAGTTTGCAAGCATTGTCAACTGTACCTGTAACTGCCATTAGGCAGTTCATTTTTACAGGGATATTTACAGGGATTTACAGGGATTTTTACAGGGCTATAATAGCGTGAATATGCACACAAACAGCTAATGGGTACGATGCTCAAACACATGTTGCAATCAAGCTCCATATTGTAACAACACAGGTACATTCTATCACACAAGCAGCACTGTGACGCTGGCCAACACAAGGCACAAGAGCATAAGAGCAACACAGTCCTGACTGATGAGCAGTGCAGCATGAGTAATCTTGAATTTGATAAAGTCAAAGTCATGGCTGAGGTCTGAGTGAACTGAGAAAGTGACAACATCAAAGTACAGCCAGGCTGATTTCACAAAGATTTAGACATCAAACAAACAAGCTGAAAATGTGTTTTAAACCACAGTGATGATATACATTGGAAAATATGCTGGTAATTTTGAGTGATTACTACATCTGTAGTTCTGAGTCCTTTTTATCTGAGGCTGAGGCACAACCAAATAAAAATAGACTTGACACAAGAGCAAGACCTTTGAAAGAACACACAGTACAGAGAATTCAATTTGTACATTTGACCTGAAGAAGATGCAGATTTCAAAGCTAGTGTAATTTTGTAAAGCTCATACAATTCCCAAAATACTAAATTGACAATATAATCCAGATCACCACCAAAATAAGACAATAACCTGGAAATTGCAGGAAGCATCATACATTTTATTAAATTTGGTGAACTGGCTTCAAAGTAATGAGTGCAACCTCTAAAAAAAAAAAAAAAACACTGTCTGCTTTCATGATCCAGAATATTATATGGATCCTCTCCAAAGGTAAATCACTTCTAAGTTGGAATGAATTGAAGACACACTTATCAAAATCTGCCGACTAGTTTTAAGTTAAAATTATTTAGACAACAGGTAAAAACATAGTCTCCTCCAGCAAATCTAGGTACAAATCTGTTAATGCTGACGTTGGCAACTCTTTTTAGTCGTGTTTGTTGAAACTACTATTTTCAGGTAGTACAACATTAATAGTCCTTTGGAGGGGGAAATGACTCTTTTTGCATTACCTACAGCCTGTAATATGATTTTCAAAACTGCACAGTGCCTCCACCGCCCCCGTTCAAGTCCACCAACGAGTGATAAGGGCAGTGTTGGCTGGCTGTCAATCATTCTAATGCACACACTCAAAGTACTTCTTAAACATGCCTTTTGTATCGGGCACACGCTGCTGTCAAAACCCACAACACTGACCACAGAGGAGCCTTCCTCCGTAACTGGAGACTTTATCACAGTTATTAAACTGATGGTTTTAAAAAGTTTTATTGCTCTAATATGTATGTTTTTGTTGCATTTTCTTTATGTAGTCAAAGACTGCAGTTTCAAAACAGTAATGCTAACATTGGGATATGACAAGCAACGACTTTCTGCCTTTACATACTAAATACAAGTTATCCATTGGTTCATGTATACTGTAAAGGTTCATTTTGTGAAATTAATCTAGTATGTAAATAAGGTTAGCATTTTACCTACTGTAGATGTCACCAAAAAAAGAAAAGCTGCTCTTCAGTCTAATGAAATGTGTGTAATCCCATGATGTGACAATTTTGGAAGTAGATACTTTTTAATAATAACTAATGTTGTGCTTGCATGCTGCCTGTGTCCGTAACAGGTGGGTATAATTCCCTGTGTTGGCATGTACACAAACCACACACACACACAGAGGCACACAGTTAATCCCAGCAGCCGGCCCACATCATCTCCCCCCAAAGGGTTAAAACCTCTTGATTCATTTTCAATCAGGGCCACAGATTATCTGGGCTAACCCTGCTGGAGAGGACTCAATCTTGAGCCAAATAGTGAAGTAGAGCAAGGATTTCTCTAGGAAGGACTCAATCACTTCGCCAAGGTCCTCAGAGCCAGTCTTCACTTGGAGTCAACTGCTGGACCAGTCCTCGGCTTGTGCAGTCTCATTCAGGATGTTGCAGTAGGTCACAAATACAATCCCTGACCTGACTAGAGGACTTTAGCAGCACAGTCAGCTGCTAACGTTTGAGTTTGGGGAATTTCAGGCAGTCAAATCCCCCCCCAATAGTCAAAACAACAGCGGACGTCAGCAGGGTCAGCATTCCTCTACCTAATATTATTCTCATCATTTTGACAGTGCAAGCAGAGGCACAGTACACTACCAATAAAATTATTTTTACTTTATTGTTGTTCATTTCAACAAATCCATATTAGAGAAAGAAACAGTTAAGAGTAAAGACATTGTATCATAACTTAAAAAATGCATTACAGTCAATAGACAGGGGCAGAGAATTTTCTAATGTCAACTAAACTGTGCTGCAATTTACACATATAATCTTTGTCAATTTGAAATATAACCTTACCAGTAAAAAGGTAGCATTTTTTTCAAATTTTTTTCTAATTTCTAATTCTAAGGGCGTACTCACACTAGGGCCATTTTGGCTCGAGCCGAGCCGGGGCCCACTTCACACCTTTCCAGTCCCCAGCACGTCTCTGCTCACATCACTGTGGGCCGAGGCTCGATTGGTCTTGTACAGACGTCATCACGTCGTTTGTACAATGTGTGTATGTCATCAGAAGCTGCAGCCGCAGCACATTCAACAGATTCGGTATCATGGATCATAACATGGGAAACGTCCGAATGATCGTAATGATTTTATGGCGAAGTCTGTGCCATCTCGCTCAGATACTGTCCAGTGATGCACCTAGGTTTCTCCAGAATGCAACGCGATGATTTGCAATTAACCGTGCTGCCCACAGGCGGGGATTTTTTCAGCTGCTGCCATTGCTTTGACATGAGTGTAGTGAAGGACACGGTGATTTTACATAATCGTCACGTACGGTCGCCGTGCTCGTACGCGCGAGTGACCAACCGTGTCGTGCCGTGCCGTAGACATCCTCTTCCAACCACGCTGAGGCCCGGTTCCAGAGTGCGGATCACTTCTACTCACATTACTCAAACGATCCGCGCTAAAGGTGTGGAAGGTGCCCAGGCGCAGAACGAACTCCCAGTGTGAGTACACCCAAAGAGTGCCAGATTTTTAACACAGCATTTCAAAGTACGCTAGAGTTATTATTTTTATTTGCAAACAAAGACGTTTTTATTCCAACGCAGCACAAAGCACCACTCTGTCACTGAGTAATGGTGTTAAATGAAGTCAAAACTGAGCATTTGTCCAATTTGAGGCATCACTTGTAAAAGCATCATTCCAAAGACAAAAGAATTGTGTTTAGATCTGAGAAAAAGGATCATCGATGGACATACAAAGTTATCAAGTGTTTCCAACTATCCAGAACGAGTGAAAAGCATAAGCAACATTTTGAAAGGTGAAAATGCTCGAATTTTCTTAAGAGGCTAACAATTTTGACATCAGCTGTATATCACATGAGATGGGAAATAAAGTCCAGAAGAAACTGCAACTTGCTTGAGTTGTAAATTTTTTATAATCGACATACATATATATGTAAATGGTGGCAGAGTTCAGGTGGCATCAGAATGTTGTTTGCTGAACACCGTAGTTGAGGGCGGGAAGGAAGTGGGCATGTCCCTCTGTAGTGTTTGTTGGTTTTGGCGACTGTACTTGGGGACACATTCAAAGTCCCTCAGATTTTTCAGATTAACTGACCTTCATTTCTTAAAGTAATGATGGACTGTTTTTCCTCTAATTAATTGACAGCTTGTTTCCATAATATGGATTTGTACAGTAGTTGTAGTGGCACTAATAGAACTATTGACTCTGTATGAGACAACTGATGATCTAAACCATATTCAGGAGGCAAGAAATAACACAAATTAACTCTTGACTCACCTATGAACTGAAAACCATTCCAGCTGACTACCTAGTGAATCTGATGAGTGTGAAAAGATGACATCAAAGCTAAGTGACTCCTTTGGACAATCTAAAATCTAAAATATAAGGCTGGGCAATTATATCATCATGCCAAGTGACTGAAAATTTTCAGGTTGATTATGATAATCAGCTGTCAGCATATTTATTCGATCAAACATGGCAGAAATGTGCCATTTGAGGCGCTGTCTAACCAACGCTAAAGACCTGTAGAGGGCAGCAACACACCTTGGATGTGTCTAGTCTGCCGGAAAGTCAAAAGGAGAAGGAAATGTGCATAACAACAGCTAATCAGGGTCTACCTTTTCCTGCTCCACTTTTGCTTGTAAGTTGTCGGAGAAGTTAGCAGAATGACCGAACATGGAACTAAATGCAGAGCTGACGGCAGCAAAATAGATGCCAGCCATGACTTGGAGTTATCCTGCGAAGATGAGGCTGTTGTTGAGAAGAAAAGTTACTCAACGTCGGTTGTGTGGTGGTGCTTTGGGTATCTCCAAGGTGACATGGAGCAAATTAAGCCAATGTGCAATGTATGTCAGTGTTCAGTGCCCTCAAAAGCCAGCAAGACAACAAATCTGTTTCATCATTTGAAGATGTGCCACCCAAGTGATTATAGGGAAAGCATGAAAATGCAAGCCAGGACTGGACAGCCTGCTGCTAGCTTACGTAGCATTAGCAGTTCCGCCACTGTGTTATTTTACATTTTTCTACATTTGTACTGTTCAGTAAAAATTTTAATATTTTTCTATGTTAATCTTATTTAATTTGTTTTGTTATTTACTGCATATGTTAATAAAATGTTGAACTAATCTCTAGGTTCTTTAGTTTTCAGTACAGATGCTTTAAAACTGGCACATTAAAAACAATATAAAAAATCATGATAATAATAGAGATTGGACGAGATGAAAAAATAGTGTGATCTTTTTTTTTTACCATATCACCCAGCCCTAATAAAACACCTTTTTTATTAACACTTTTTAATTTACTATATATTCCCATGAATGTTCTTTCAGTATGGATGTCTTTAGTATTAATGGATGTTGAAAATTAAAAATTAAAAATAAAAAAATAAATCACTCATGGAGAATGTGCATCCAAACTTTTGACTGGCCGTGTACATCACAGGTCTGTGGACATGTTTGTGTTTCCTGTTGGTCAGTCTGACATGTAAGAAGAGCAGAGGGATTTAGAAACAGCCACAGGGTTTAACTGCACACCCTATGGATTAATAGACATATCTTTGAACATTTCTCTCCATTTGCCTGCATGCTGCTGCAGATTACCAAGGGCTTGGTATGTTTGCAGCATGATATCACAAAATCACAGGATTAGAGAGAAATTTGTCTTGCATTTCAAACAAAAACCATTAAGCTGAGTAAAGACTGCAGAACAAACCTCGCTGAGATAGCTGCTTTTCCTGATGTGAAGCGATCCAAATAAACATCTTCACTCCTCTCAGTGATGTGCATCAAAAGGCAGTGAGTAGAACTTTAAAAACAGATTGAACTGTGCATTTCAGTGTGGTAGGCAGGGCTGCTTTATATTAAGTTTGCTTTCATCCAAAGGAGCGAGGAAGATTTTTGCTATTTGTTTTCCTGCTCCATTAAATTGATGCATTATTTATGAAGTCAAATACCCAAACAGCCTTGTTCAAATGTTGGATGTTGAGATAGGAAAATCAGTGAAACATTTGCCAATTATTTCCCCGTTTATGGAAGAGTGCTCTCCATCACTCCCCAACTAACTTCAGAAGTTGAGACAGACAGGATATAACATGTCAGTAATTTATGAAGGCAGAAGAACCGGCAGACAACACAAGTCAGGTTGGCGCTCAACCATTTTACAACCAGGCCTTGATGGTAAGCTGCACCACTATTCAAGCACCTTAAGTAACCATTTAAATGCATGAAGCTGATCTTTCATGAAGATGCTCAAATATAATGTCCCTCATGATGATCCAGATTCACCCCAGTCTCTTTGTTCTGCTTGTTTGAGGGCAAATAAAGTTTTATGAGACTAAACGCTTGCCCTCTGCAAACTCAGCAATACAGTCTACTTGAATAATTGTAACGTTTTCAGGAACTGATACTTGAAGAAGGTCTTGTTGTGTTTACGTAGTTATGCAGAGATTAAATGAGATGCTGCCACATGTTACAATTTGTGGTTGAAGTACAAATAGTAGACAGTGTGAAAAATCCACATGACAACAGAAAACATCCATCTCTAAATTTACTCACTATAGTTCATTGTAGATAAGAAGATAGGACAGCTTCATTTTATTTGTAAATATAGATCCATTCCTGCCATTCACATCTTCCAAAAAAGCTGAGACAAAAGCAGTATATGAGGAGCAATGAGGTAAAAACCTTCATTATGAAACAGATGATGTCAGAAGGTTATTCTAATGAGAGCCAAGCGATACAGCCAAAAATTTTCCCGTTGTAAAAATGTTGAAGAAACATTTATGATTTCGGATTCAGTTTATATGTAAAAGATGCAACCAGACAGAAAAGACACAAAAAGACATTGAAAATCAATGAAAAAGATGTATGAAACAACACGTAAGCACAAAAATATAAAAAGATTAAAATAACATTACGGTAAACATATGAAAAATGGAACAGACAAAAAATCTGATATCAAATTTAAAAATAACACAAATTAACAAAATCTGTGTTTTTATTATAGAGACAAAAGAAAAAATATATATCACAATGAATCCTCTCAAATGTCACAATAGAAAAACTGTATATTACCATATTGATAAGCATTTTATTTTCCAGCTTAGTGCAACAGCTGTTCTTTGACAGAAAAGACAATTTGCCGAAAATACTTACAAATGTATTTAAAGTATTAAAAATAAGGTTTGGATTGGGATACTGTATATCACCTCCTTCAGTGTGTAAAAACGTTTTGTGATTCGAAGTTGTGGTACAGAGTTATGTGACGTTTACCCCTTAAAACATCACTGCTTCACTACAAAGCAACCTTTACTGCACATTTAAAATATTAAAGAGTTTAAATAATTTGATATGACATTGTTTGAGTTGAACTAAAGTTCAACACTCTGGTCTGAATTTGACTTGGTTGAGCGAGTAACAGACCTAAAATAAATCCTGAACTTTCATTCCTCAGGTGGCCTAAAAACACAAGTCCAAAAGTCTGTTGGATGCAAATTAGGCAGCGTGTTTTTCAGGGTTGTTTTTACAGCATGTTCCCACCTCAGGAGACCAAAAAGTCAATTATTACTGCTGTTACACCTACGTACGTGCTGAAAAGACATGGTTTCAGCTAGGTAAAACATTGTTTGTACAAGCTGGAAAAACATGTTTAAATGACAAGCATTTTAATTGTCATCCATCAAATACCAATTTAACCTTGCAATGTAGTTTGCTTCTGACCTGAAAAGTTTGTTCTCAATGATTTGAGACTGGTCTGATTCAGACACAAGTGAAACCTGATTTGAACATCTGAGATGATTGATGTTTTCCTTTCACAGCATTTAACAGCTGCACGGCAGACTGTCAAGATTCATATTTTTCTAAGCATTTGTGTACTTTTGCTTAGTTTTCTTTCCTTTCCTTCTTTCATTGCAATTCTGGGAGCAAATTGTAGTAGATTAATACATCAAGCATCATCACTACATGCCATGCCTGGCCAAAAAAAAGGTCACCACCTGGATTTAACTAAGCAAATAGATATGAGCCTCCCATTGGATAATTTCTGCATGGGTGATTATGTTTCAGCTGGCAACAAGT
>JAQQAE010014085.1:0-12519 GCA_029823295.1 Pseudamia nigra | reverse complement strand
CCAAGAATGGCTAAGAGCAAAACATTGGACTGTTCTGAAGTGGCTTCTATGAGCCCTGATCTAAATCCTATTGAACTTATGTGGAAGGAGCTGAAACATGGCGTCTGGAGAAGCAGCCTTCAAACCTGAGACAACTGGAGCAGTTTGGAACAAAATACCCACTGAGAGGTGCACAAGTCTCATTGAAAGTTACAGGAATCGTTTGATTGCAGTGATTGCCTCAAAAGGTTGTGCAACAAAATATTAATGGTATCATCATTTTTGTCCAGGCCTGTTTCATGAGTTTTTAAAAATAATTCTGTTTAACTACAATTCAAAAGCAATGTCTGATTTTCATTGGTTAATTTTCATGCATTTTTTTATTTTACTTTTGTCAGATTAGTTATTTCTGTGACCATTGTGGGTTTTTCTGTCATTAACGGGGGTACCGACAATTTTATCCACGTCTGTAAAATGTACCAACATTATAATGTAAAATGATGAATGAATTCTAATTTTATTTTACTTTCACATGATCAAATCAGAATAAAGAAAATAAGCATCAGATCACTTAAATAACCCAGAATCATTCACATGGACCAAAAAACAATACTGTATAAGTGAACAAAAAGGTAACTATTAACAAAAAACAAACAAAAAAATATCAAGAAATTGAAGAAAAAATGGACCTGTACTACTTTGTATGAAATATGGAACTGCCCAGATGGATTAAAAAAAAAACATTATTTTACAATAATAAAACATTTGAGTGAAGTTATGTCATGAAATGTTTCACTTCATGTCAAACTAATCCAGTTTTTTTTAATTGACTTTGCAGTTCCACATGTGCGTAATTAATTTTTGATATTTTTTTCACTCACTTTTACTAATTTATTTTTTTTGCTATCATTTGTAGACTTTGTCTTGATTTTGAACAGTGTGGAATGTTTTCTTGATTTAAAAACAAATTTACTTTCTTGGCCATGTTCATTTTATGGATTATTTTTTCACTTTGCAAAATCTTCATCCTTATGTAAGAATGAAGAAAAAAATAGATGTGCATTTATTTACGCTGACAATGGATACAGTGTATGCAGTTACTCATGCATTTATATCCCAAAGACATGCACATTTCATCTTGCGTCTTGACATGGAAAAAATTTAAGAAACAGTGTTCTATATCAAATGACATGAGTAGAAAAGCACTATTCACTTTGTCCAAACTAAGAAACACAGCGGCCTGTCTGGGTTTGTCTCTGACCTACACACTGGTCATCTCTTTCAGGATGATCGGTTTACCCACAGGCATCATCACCTTCATCTTGGCCAAAAGACAGGTGGATAAGAACCGACTGAAGCAGCTGAAGGTTCGACAGAGGATGAAGCAGTCAAACGAGGGAGAGTATGAAGGAAGTCGGTACCAGCGTCATTCAGAGGACGTGAAACTTGACCAAACACTACTGCAGAAAGACTGAATTTTGAGATTCTATTTACAAAGAATGTTCTTTTAACTGAGGCTTTAATAAACATGTTGCATAAGTATTTAATCATCACTGGTACACTTCTTGGATCAAAATCACAAAAAATTTTATTTATGAAAATGCAGGTTCATTAGCATTTATATGTATATTTACAAAGTGGGTTCTGTACATTCGGAATAGATTTGTCACACGTTGTCAGGATCTGGATCAGACTTTACAATGATTGGAAGAACCAGCGGAGTGTGGTAGATTGTCTCTAATTTTCTGATGCCGCTACATGAACTGAAATTCAGAAACTTTCTCAGAGATGTAACAGTGTTAATTTTGGAAAAAAACCTCCCTGTTGGCACTTGGTGTCTGACTAATACTACATGAACAGACTCTTGTTTGTGGCAGCAAGCACGTACTGTTTACAACAATACTATAAAGGCGTATTTGAGTATAACCCTGTATAATGATAAGATGTTATCACAGATATGTCGTCAAAGGCACTAGTGATTTGTTCCAGCATAACATATATCTAAAGCAGCAGCAGAAACTTTAAACATGAACCACTGAATCAGCTATGACATTTTAAACAGTTTCAACAAGATACACTTAAGGCGACTATGTTTAGTGTCAACTGATGTCTGCTATATTTCTATTAGTTTATAAGTTGGTTGGTCCATAAAATGCCAGGAAATGATTTTAAAAAGTATCCATCAGTGTTTCCCAAAGATTAAGATGTTATCACATCTCATATTTGGTTCAAACAAGGTGGCAGACATGACTTAAAAAATTAAAATAATGCTTTGATCTACTGTGAAACCTAAAATCTTAGAAAATGTCATTTTTGGTCATAGCACCCAGAACTAATATAAAGACACTAATATAAAGCAGAACATTTACATGCAAAGCAGAATCTACAGAAACTACTGCTTCATCTCACCACTGCTAAACTGTGTAAAAAGTGCATACTACTTCTGTGGAGCCCCAAGTGATTCATTTTTTTAACTTTTTCTCTGTCTTTTGTGCAAAAGAGATTATCTTCTGGTGAAATGATCACAAATGATGTCAACTTTTGATTTTAAAGGGAAACTTAAATGTATTTCTGACTGTTAATATCGGTCTTGGGGATCTAAAAATAATGCCAAGGCATCGAAATTGTAACAGACGGAAAAAAAAAACACCTTGGCTTTCTGGGTATTTGTCACAAGCCAAACACAGTACACACTCAGTCCAAGACTCAAACCCACCAGAATCATCAGTACTTTACATGAAAATGGATGAATCAATTTACTTGAAACTTGGCACGATTATAACAAGTTTCAACTAAATCTACATCCAATCAACTTTTGGACTATCTGGTGCAGGGGTGCTCACATTTTTTTCATCATGTGAGCTACTTATAAAATGACCAAGTCAAAATGATGTACCTACTGGAAATTTGGTTTGACTATCGCTACTACATTAAACAAGGTAGATTCTTCCATTCTGCAACCACTTTGATATATATATGAAAATGGTCTGAAAATCATGTTCAAACAATTGCACAAGATAATAACTTGACTGTCACATATGGGACTAGAGGGGCTCCGGACATTTCCTTTGGAGTGCATTTTAACTTTTCATTTGAATTTGACTGAAAAATGAGGATGGAATGGTTTTGAAGCAGCAGGTGTTCATCTGCCCCCAGTGGCCCGAGCTGGTACTGCAGCCCGTGCACTCATCTATTGGCTGCACCGATGATTTGCAACAGGAACAAGAAGATCTGGATGATGTCGACGTAGATGGACAGAGCAGCGAACACATACTCCTCCGGGCTGATGCTGTGTTTCCTGTTGCCAATCAGCAGCTGTGTGTGGTACGCCAGGAACTGCAACACGCATAACAAGAAATTAAATAACACTTTAGCACCGTCTTACCCAAACTTATAGGTCAAAACAAAAATTATCAGTCCTAATTTTTTTTGTTTTGTGCATTATTTGGTTAGTGCTTATAAGTTCAGTCTTAATCATACATAATGTCTTATGTGGCTTCACAGAAAAAAAATGACAATGGATTTCTGTTTGGGTCCTATTCAGATGACATCTTTCTTTATTTAGCGTCATAAGGTGATAACATTTGGGAAAAACTAGTATCAAAAACACATTTTAACCAAAACTACCTTGATGTTCAAGCTATTTTCTGATGTCAGAAGTATACATTTCTGATTAAGGCAGTCTTAATCAGATGTGGCAACCAATGTCTTGTCATGGTGTACTATAATTATAAATTTAAATGGTTAGAAGAAGCTCATCAGGCTTTCACAATAAACCAAATAAGATATGGCAACATGTAACCGGTGTCTTCTGATTAAAAAATAGTTATTTTTAAAGGAGGCATACTGTGAAAAATCAAGTTCCATTTTAATTTCATTGTAAAACGTGCCTGTAATGCCAATCAAAACCATAACTATATGGACAAACACACACAGATGCCTCATCTGTGCCACATGCTGCTGCTCCGCTTTTAACTGACTACACTTACAGTATTTTACTAGATATTGTTGCTATTGATTTTATTCTCATTATTCTTATTTATTCTATCAAGCGAGACTCATTGCATGTAAATGACAATAAATGAACCGATAATTGACCAAGTAAATCTGACAAAAATCACATAAAACTTCAGTGATCTGATAAATTCACTGTGACCAACAGGAATTCATGACATGTCTTACATTACATAATTTCATCATTACTATGCATTTATGGCATTTTTATAAAAAATGTTCATGATTAAGAATTTCAGCTCAACTCACCAGTGTGAAAACTATCGCTCCCAAAGCAGCGTAAAGCATGTGAAGCCACAGAATCTGCAAAAAATAAATACAACAGAATTAGAACAGACATAAACCTACGGTTCACTGTCAGAAATCAGTGCTGCATGTGCTCACATATTTAAAAGACAGGACGATGGCTGTGATGATGCCGGTGACGAATATTACGATGCCGAGGACGCAGAAGAGACCCTGGCATTTGGTGAAGTCGACCTGCAAACGAAAACCGGGAAATACACACTACATTATTAAACACACACATACTGTACACATACACTTTGTTTTCTTTTGTTGTGAGAACTGTCCACTGATGTAATGTATTCTGTAGCCAATAACTGTTACAGTGCTTTGAAAAGTATCGGCTCCCTGTCTGGATTCCTTATTTTTTAAATAGTTGTGACAAATTTCAGATCAAGCAAAAACAAATAGCCTGAGTAAATATGACATTTGGTGGTTATTTCATTTATTAAGAGAAAAAAAGCTATCCAAACCTACCTGACCCCATGTAAAAAAGTATTTGTTCTCTAAACCTAATAACTTGTTGTGCCACCTTTGGCGACAACTGTAAATCAAGTGTTTGACAGTGTTTGAGTCTTTCACATCGCCGTGATGGAATTTTGGACCACTCTTATTTGTAAAATTGCCTTAAGTCAGCCACACTGGAAGATTTTTGAGCATGAATGGTCTTTTTATGGTCATGTCGCAGCATGTCAAGCGGGTTTAAGTCCAGACCGTGACTAGACCAAAGCATTTTTTAATTTCGTCATTAGGACGTGGACTTCTTCATCCTGCTGCTGTGGTCACGAAGTGATGTCCGTACATTCTCCCTCAGAGTGCGGCATTCATGGTCCCATCAGTTACAGGAAGTCGTCCAAGTCCTGCAGCAGCAGGTCAGCCTCGGACAGTCACTTACCACCATGTTTGACTCTTGATATTGCACAGAACAGAATAAACGTTATTGATCCCCTTAAAGGAAATTCATTGACAAGCTCATGTAACATGCAATTTAGCAGGATGTCTTCGGTCTGCTGTCAGCTGTGGTGTTGAACAGTCTGATGTCAGTGGGGATGAAGGATCTCCGGTGACGTTCCGTCCTGCAGCGTAGTGATGTTAGTCGTCGACTGCAGCTGCTCCTGTCAATCTTCTGCCTTTTACTCTGGCACCAGGCCTGCAGCCACACAGAGTCCTTCTCAGGTCCAGTGGGATTGGTTCCCTTGTATTCAGGGAGGTTCTTTCTGGAGTAAACTTCTCTGTCCTTATCAATCCAAAATTGATCCCACAAAAGATAAAAAAGCAGTGTAGGTACAAAAATGTTAAGAAAAAATTAAGAAAAAAACGGAGTCAGTTGCTGCCACCTGCACCAGCGCATCGTAGGTATGAGGCTCTTTTAATGAAATGCTGTGTTAGTTTTACACCTGATGTAACAGGACACACACCTTCCAAAAAAATTTCTACTTTTTTGTAACCACTCCACAGAATATTTCCCAAGAGTCTTAGGGATTACCAAGATATTGTCATATCTTTTCATCTGCACTTTTGTCTTTTGCATAACTTCAGACTTCTTGCACCTTTTATATTTGTCTGTTTTCGTGCAGTTTTGCATCCTTTTTGCTAGTTTCATGCTTTTAGGTCATCATCTGTTTTTATGTCTATTGCATAATTTTGTCTTAATCTGTTTTTTATAATCTTGTCATTTTTTTGCACTTTTTCTGCTATTTTGGGTCTTTTACAGCATTTTCATTTTGTAACATCCTACAATTTTTTTTTCCTTTTACATCTTTTACATAGTTTTAATCCTTTTCAGGCCATTTCTAGTGTTCATCTTTCAAGTTGTTTACACATTTTGAATCGTTTACATTTCATCTTTTTGTCTTATTTCATCTTTTTGTCATGTTTGCTTTTTTCCTTCTTGTACATCTGTTTTGTCTTGTCATGTCATCTTGGTTTTGATGTTAGTCTTAATGCGTCAGAAATGAGTGGAATCAGACCCACCCACCTTGGTCTGGAAGCAGAAGATCATGACGGCGATGCAGACGATGGCCGTGATGCCGATCGCAAGAAACACTGATTTTATGTCATAGTAACTAGTAATAAAAAAGAACAACAGAGTTCAAACGGAGGGAAAGTGCTGCATCATTTTTCATGGACTGTATAAGGTTTTTTGTCTTTTACCTGGAGATGGATCCGGCCATGTAGGACAAAGCCAGAGTCTGAGGAAACAGAGAAGAAAAACCCAAAAACAGTGAAGAACCGTCCATAAATGGGTAGGACTCAAGTGCAATTAACCCATGACAAGTTACATGTACTACTGAGAGTAGCTGTCTTGCAGAATACTTTTTATTTTTACTCAGTTGCATCTGTGATGAAAAAAAAAATGTACTTATTCAGTTACATTTGGCCCCAACTCAGCGAGAAAGACATTTTTACACATTCAAAATATCAACAAAATAATCAACAACGCCTTAAAAGAATGACTAAAAATAGGGAAACGATCAACAAAATGTTAAAAACAAAAGTTAACAAAACTAGCTGACCAATTGAAAACCATCAAGAGGGGAAATAAAAATCTCAAAAATTAACAAAATATTAAAAGAATGAACAACATGACCAGCAAAAATCAATAACCAGCAAAAATATGAACAAAATAAAGAAAATTAGCATAAAATAACAAAATAATCAACAAAATATGAACAGAACGACCAAAACTGGCCACTCTGATCAACAAAGAAAAAAAAAATACAGACAGTGAACAAGAGCAAAAAATAAAAGTGATTAAAAACAATTTATAACCACAAAAAAAGAGACTAAATTCACAAAATAATACTGTATTTCTACAGAAAATGGCAGATAATCTGATTATGTTGCAGCCTTTATAGGTAAAGGCTGTAATATTATAGATAAGATTAGTAAATATAGGAAAATATGAACGGAAATTAAAGCTTTGCTGACCATGGAATCATCAACTCCACCTAAAAAGTCAATAAAAGTCAGATTCAAACGGCCTGTGAACGTGACGTCATGCTGTTCCAGAGCTGAGAAAACACCCCTGAAACCTGTTACGCAAATATTCACAGAGTCAAATGTGGTAAAAGCTCAAAGCTCTGATATCAAAGACAAACAGCTTGTGGACTTTTACTGTGCTATCGACCAACACCGAGTCGCACCAATAAAGACGGAGTTAAAACAGGCTCGACAATGGTTTAAAAGTGGCCGAAAATGAATTACTCCACATTCAAAATTAATACGTTGCAAATCTGCAACAACTTTCTTTTAGCAAATCCAATAAAAATGATTAAATTATATTAGAATGAAGATGGCCTCTTATCCCAAGACAAAGGAAAATGGTCAAAGTTTAAAAAGTGAATGCTGTCAGGGTCCAAATGAGACAAAGTTTGGACAGTATGGAAAATGAGATGTAAAAAATAATGGAGTATTTTTAAAATTGACTTTGATATTTCATGTTTTGCCATGTTATTAGAAAATACACGGCCACTGAACAGATGATGATACATATAGCTTGAAAAGTTATGAATGGATTTGGGTAAATTTTTCAGAATAGGTCAGAAATGGCACAAAGGATCAATTGATAAGATTCTGGGAGTGATCTGGATCATCGTCTGGATCCACAAGATTTTTATAGGATTCTTCGTCATTGTGAGATAGGATTAAATTTGTCCAGGAAACCTCGCAGATAACACCCAGATGATTTAGCCAAAAAACACAGGATAAAACCATAATGGATTCTATCAAACCACAAAGTTTGATCCAGATATGGACAATATTGCAGATATAGTGATCCCGAATTATGATACTTACAGGGGTTGAGGAAAAATAGCTACTGTAAGGTAGTAAATAAACCTACAGACATGAAACTGACACTAAACTGTAGTAGAAAGTCTGCTAATTCGGTAATGTGTCCACAGATCTGAGGCATATTCAACATTTATGGAGCTAAATCCAGAAGAATATTGGCATTATGGGGTCTTCTTTTAACAGAAGGAGAAAGTTCCACAGAACCAGGCTCTGGGTAGGAAGCTTCGACTGTTTGTTGTTCTATCGCTACGCTTTCCTGTGGTCTCCTGTCCACTGACTAAAACTGAGGAGAGACAAAAAAAAAAAGATGGCAACAAAAAACACTGGACAGCAGGTGATTTTAACCATGAATTGGTTCATATGGAGGATATGAGGACAGGTTTAGACTGTCAGGAGGAAAGATGCTGCACATGAATTAAGCGGACCTGTGCCAGTTCTGAACAGGACCAGCTGATTAATACGCAGGGCACCGGATTCCCGTATCACTGACACATCAGTAGTGTCTTGAGCTCTTTAGAAAAATCTTTGTCAACCACAAACACACGGCTGTAGTCACGAATCCAAGTTCTAAACCTTTTTAATCTTTCATCTCAGCGATTCCTCCCTGAGATAAACGGAACGTTGTTTGGTTGGACGGCAATCTACGTTTCCACTGAGAGATGATCCATTTCAGCAACCTCTGAACCCAGAAGAGCTAAGATCAACCAAAGAGCAAAACGCATCCACAAAGTGAACAAAAATAGCACAACGACCTACAAAATTAACAAAATACTGAACAAAAATCAAATTAACAATGACTAAACCCCAGATCAACCATATATTTAAGTGGTGGACACTGTCAGAGATGATGTGTCTCCTTCCTGCTTCACAAGTCGACTTACAAAGAGCAGCAGCAGAATAATGTTCCATGGAAACTTCCTCCTGCAGAGAGTACAACGCAAACATTTAATGCAGGCTTGTTTTTTTTTTTTTTTTTTAAACATAATAAGTATTTTAAATATTAAAAACATAGCTCACCTGGGACCTTTACAGCAGACCAGCACGAGGTGTGTGACTATGTACACGCCGCTGAAACAACACGTAATGGTTTTATTTTCATTGCAGGTAATTAAACCACATGAATTTAAAGGCGGTGGTGCACGTGTGTGATATTTACTATGATGCCCAGTAGAGCGCCGGGTTGTGGTGAATAAATACTTTGACCTCATGGCTGTGAGGGAAACAGAAATAGAACATTACACACTGATAACACACACAACATATTCTCTGCACCTGTGTTATGCTGCAACATTATACATTTCAAAACTGCATGCAAATTGAAACTGCAAAAGAACATTCTACTATCAAAGTGAAAAGTGACAGTTACCTTTTTAGTGGCAAATGAGACACTAATTTATCATCAACTAACTTGAGAATTACACTCACTGGCCACATTATTAGGTACACCATGCTAGCACTGGTTTGGACCTTCTAGCTACCAGAAGATGGCTTGTAAAGGGAAGGACATGGCCGACAGGAACGCTCACGTTTAAACAGTGCACAGTTAGGAGTAAAAGTCCCACAATGTGTCACCACTCGCACCTGAAAAGTTGATGCAAGGTACCGGTAGAATGGATCCGTGCCTCCATACTGCTCATAAAAATCATTAGCGTAACATCCAAATGTCACAGCGAAAATCCAGACTCACTAGACAAAGCAGTTGTAACCAGTGGTCATTTGAGTTACTGTTGTCTTTCCATCAGCTCCAACCAGTCCGACCGTTCTCCTCTGACATCAACAAGGCATTTTAACCAGAGAACTGTAGCTCACAGGATGTGTTCTCTTCTTCAGACTATTCTCTGTAAACCCTAGAGATGGACGTGTGTGAAAATCCCAGTAAATCAGCAGTTTGTGAAATACTCAAGACCAGCCCATCTGGCACCAACAACAATGCAATGTTCAAAGTCATGTAGCTCACCACGCTTCCTCATTCTCGGTTTAAACCTCAGCAAATCACTTTGACTGTGTCTATATACCTACGGTAAATACACTGAACTGCTGCCATGTGATTGGCTGATTAGATATTTGGGTTGAAGAGTTGTGTTAAGTGTACCTACTGTAGTGGCCAGTCAGTGTCCATCACTGTAGCAAGTTTCATTATAACATTCACAGATATTACATATTTTAATAATCTAACAGAATATATTAAAAAATTATATGTATGGTTTCATTGGATTTAGCTTTTGTTTGCACTAGAGAATTTTCTCCAAGTTTACGGTCGACGCACATGGCCCTTTTGCAAGAACTCTTTGAACTTTGCAATTTAGGAAAAAAAAGAAAAAAAAAAACAATTTCACTTTAGAAAGAAAAACCACTGAAGGAGAAGATGCGTCCACGCTGTCGGTGTAAACTTTACACGATATCGGTTTGGACGGCTGAGAATCTGTAACATGCAGAATCCTCTTAACACATTCAGTCTACTCACACAAATGTGAAAATGGCCACGATGCCTGTGGTGATGAGGAGCTGAACCGCCAAAATCATATACACCTGCAAAACACATCACGAAGGAAAAAAAGAGACATTAAACCAATCCATTCACGACCAGCAGTAGAGCTGTAGGTGCATGAAACAAGAACAATGAACCACGCACACGCATCTAAAAAAACACACAACACACAGCGTAAATCAGGTGGACGGTTTCTGGCGTGAGGCGTGTGCGCTACCTTTCTGATGAAGGCATGGCGAATGCTCAGACTGTCCCAGCCGCTGCCGCTCGCTGTGAACCCCTCACATTCATCTTCTGGAAAGATAAAATATATGCGCGTCTTCAATGCGTAAAGGTCTTTTTCACGTTATGTTTGCTGATGTACAACACCAGTGGTTCAGTGGTTTCTCTTTATTTATTTATTTATTTTAAACCATTTTTAACATTGTACATTAATACTGAAACTGTGGAAGAACAATTATGAAATTATGTAGTGAACAAAAATGTGTCAAATGGAAAAAAATTAAATGAGAATGTCCAATGACGGCTTTGCATTTTCTCATCAGAATCACAACGTAGTTGCCTGGAACAGTTTTCAATTCACAGGTGAGTTCATTTGTGCCATTCCTTGCATTCTTAATGTGATTTAGACCAACAGTTGTCTAACGCAGATGAAGGGTGGATACAGAGTCAATAGCCCTATTAGTGCTACTACAACTACTGTACAAATTCATGTCATGGAACGAAACAGAGAAAGAAAAGACAGTGCATCAATACTTTAAGAAATGAAGGTCAGTCAATGTGAAAAATCTTAAGAGCCTTGAATACGTCTTCAAGTCCAGTCACCAAAACCTTCCAACACTATGACAAAACTGTCTCTCATGAGGACCGGTCCCAGGAAAGGACGACCAAGAGCTTTCTCTGCTGCAGAGGATATGTTTATTAGGACCATCATCCTAATTTATACAGTAGTTGTGGTAGCACTTGACACAAGACAACTGATGGTTTGGGTTTTCAACCAATTTTGATCTTATGATTAAGAAGCTACCTGGGGACCACTGCTGTTCAGTACGAGGACAGGAGTTGAGTTTAGATTTTTTTTTAACTGTTGGTGTGACGTCTGGGCGTGGTGAATCGTGCAGAGCCAGTGTAGTGGCAGATGGAGACTGTCTCATATGATTCTCTGGCTCCTGTCTTGTTCTTCTGGTATGTGTAAGGAATAATTATAAAATCAGGAACTGTCAAAATGTAAAATGCATGGTGTGGATTTGAATCCTTTGGGGGGTGAAGCAGCACGTCATCTCTTTCAGGTCAAAGAAAGACCAGGGCTACATAAAATGTTAATTGTGACTGGGGGAGCAAACTAAACCATCTTTAGGCCATTTGGTTCCATTTACATAAGTAGGGATAATAGGCCATCGCTTTGATGGCACCATGTCACTAGGAAGTCAGGGGACAGATGCTGCATCTGGTATAATCGTGCGGGGGGGGGGTCATAAATGAAGAGTAATGGTAGGCGCATGCCTTGTCCTTAGAAAAGTGAATCCAACGCTCTTCCTGTTCATGACAAAAGCTTCCGTTTGCTGCATAACGTGATTAATAATGGTACTCAAATGATCTGATAGGATTGAGTTACGTTTGTGCACAGCTAATGTTACCATATTTTATCCCTGATTGGAAGATAAGATACATCCTATAGGTCACAGCCCCCATTACGTGGGGGGAGGATCTTGACAGGAGACAAGAAGAATGGACACACCCACTGAAGGCTTCTCTTTGGACAATTACCGTATTTTCCGCACTATAGGGCGCACCGGATTATAAGGCGCACTTGCGTCATGCGTCCACCAGATGGCGGTGTGCTACAACAAGTGCCAGTGCTGCCTGCAATTGCGTCATGCGTCCACCAGAGGGCGGTGTTTGACTGACAGATAAGTCAGTCAAACTTTATTTACAACCAGAAAGTCTCAAAATGTTAG
>JAQQAE010014084.1:0-12519 GCA_029823295.1 Pseudamia nigra | reverse complement strand
ATTTTTTTTTTACATTCTGTCTCTCAAGCTTGATGTGAACCTATGATGAAAATTACAAACCTCTCTTATCTTTTTAATTGGGTGAACTTGCACATTTTTACGTTGCCCAATACTTATTGTCCCCACTGTATCTGGGCTTGGGACCAGTGTAAGATAGAACACTGGCTTGTGTCCCCCCTCATGGCTGCATTGGCCCACTAATAAAACGCACCTTTGCAAAATAACGATATTCGGTAACACTCTAATTGTTATCAAATGAACATGAAACTAGCAAAAGAAGCAAAGAAAGACCTGTCACCGGTTATACACTCCTCATCAAAATTTTAAGACCAGTTGAAAAATTGCAAGAATGTACATTTTGAAGTGTTGGATCTTAAGAAGGTTCTAATTAGTGCTTCAAAATGCAAAAAGAAGAAATGAGAGTGAGACAATACATTTTGAGAAGCAATTTATTGCACACAACCATTAAACTGAAATAGGCTGTTCATCAGCTGATCAAAAGGTTAAGACCACAGCTTTTAAAAGCCCAAATCTTTGCAAAAATGTGGATTCAGTGTCATTTTCTGTCAGGTACACTGTCATCACCTCCTGATGACGAAGGCAAAAAAGCTTTCTCTCTTTGAACGCGGATGGATTGTTGAGCTGCATCTGCAAGGCCTATTGCAGCGTGCCTTTACTGCTGAGGTTGGACACAGTAAGACAGTCATTTTAAACTTCTTAAAAGCTCCTGAGAGTTGTGGGGGGAAAAAGTCAAGTGGTAGACCCAAAAAAAATTTCACTGTGCCTGAGCCGGAGGATCCAATTGGCTGTCCGTCAAGTCACAGGACGATCCTCGGCCCAAATTAAGCTAGTTACTGGTGCCAACTGCAGTGCCATAACCATTAGACGGCATCTGCGAGAGAAGGGTTTTAAGAACAAAAAATGTCTTCAAAGACCTCGTCTACTTCAACGGCACAAAATTGCCCGTTTGGAGTTTGCATAAAAGCACCGAACATGGAACACTGAAAGGTGGAAGAGAGTTTTATTCTCTGATGAGAAAAAATTTAACCTTGATAGTCTGGATGGCTTCCAATGTTACTGGCATGACAAGGAGATCCCATCTGAGGTGTTTCCTACACGGCACGGTGGAGGAGGCGCCATCATGATCTGGTGGGCTTTTTCCTTCAGCGGAACAATGGAGCTTCAGGTTGTGCAGAAGTGTCAAACGGCAGCTGGCTATGTGGAGATGTTGCAGGGGGCATCCCTCATGACTGAAGGCCATCGTCTGTGGTAATGACTGGGTTTTTCAGCAGGACAACGCTGCAGTTCCCAATGCCTGACTGACAAAGGATTTCTTCCAGACAAATAACATCACTCTTTTGAACCATCCTGCGTGTGCCCCTGATCTAAATCCAAGTGAGAACATTTGGGGTTTGATGGCAAGGGAAGTTTATAAAAATGGACACCAGTTCCAGACAGTGGATACCCGCCATGAAGCAATCTTCACCACCTGGAGCAACATCCCCACTAGCCTCCTGGAAACACTTTTTAAATGGTAAAAATTAGTGATCGACTGATATGGGTTTTTCAGGATCAATACTGATTATTAGTAGTAAAGGAGGCCAATAACTGATATTTGGAGCCGATATTGGAGCCCTCCCAGCGCTGCTCCACCGCAAAGCTGCCCTTCAATGAAGGCCCTCGTAGACACTGTGGACCTCCGTCGGAGAGAAAACCTGCAAACATACAGCACTTCAGTCACACCGCCAGTGATCGAACACCGGTGCATGTCCGGCAAAGCTGAATGCACTCTGCACTGCACTGCACAGGAGACACCACACGGAGGAGATGAGTGACAATGGCCTTAGCCAATCAGGACACAGAACACAATGCACGTTCATACGCTGTATAAAAAATACATGAAAATTGCACCCAAAAAAAATCTGCGAAACAGCGAGGCCGCGGAAGGTGAACCGCGATATAGCAAGGGACCACTGTACGTCAAAATTCAAAACATTGGCCCAGCCGATAATTGGTCAACCTCCTAGTAAAAATGATCTTTGAGTTAATAGAAATGTTTTTAAATTTTTCTTGGGTATAATGATTTAACTTATAACCAGTTTGACCACTTTAAAAGTTTTCTATATGAGATATTTTCATTTTCTGTCTAGTCAGGTGATTGTAGATTTAGGTGTGAACAGGGTTAAACCTGACCTGGATCCTCACCTATGGGGTTTAAGATTATGATGATGGGGAAACTTGTGTGTGATTGCAAACAGACTTACAGATTTGTTTGCCCTCACATTACAGAACACTCAGTTTCACTACACCCAAGTGCTTCTCTTTGCTGTGTTACAAATGCATTTCATTGTGAATGAAAGACCTTCCCGGTGCTCTAAAAATAGATGGCAGAAAAAGGACAAAGAATGTGAGAGAAACAATCTGTCTATGAAACTGCTATATATTAACAGTGAATCACCATTCTGTAACACCTAAAATTGATCTCTCGTACAGTTAAGCATAAATGGGATCATTTGATTTTTGTTGCAATGAAGAAAGACATTTGTTACAGTGTAAGTGCCCTCATGGTTTCAGTACACTACCAGTCAGTTGTCTGGAAAAATGTTCTTATTCAGTGATTTTTTTTTTTTTTTTTTTTTTTTTTTCTTTGTTTATTATGTTCAACATTGTATGGAACACATCCAAACTGTGAAAGGACATGTTCTGAAATCATGTATTAAACAAAAAAATTGTTCAAAATTGTGCAAAGTAGCCACATTTAGCTTTGGCAGTATTGCAGTCCAGCCTAAGATTCACAAGGGAGTCACCCAGAATTTTTAATGAGTTAAGTTGTGCCATTTCTTGTCTTTTTATGTGGTTCTCAGCTAGTCTGGCTTCTGGACTCGCCATCGCCCCTTAATGACAAGCCTTGACCCAAAGTCAAGGAAAACGTTCAACTTCTCAAATTAATGAATAAAAAGATCATGCAGTTTGATCCTGAGATGGTAGAATGGAATATCACAGAATGCCAACACACGAATTGAGCTGCATTTTAATTAAACCAACTCTTCACCTCAGTAACTACAGCCTTTTTAATATTAGACTCAACAGTGCTTTCATGCCCAAAAATGAAATAAAATAGTCCAACTACTGAGAAGTAGCTTAAAAAAAGTCTAAAAATATGTAGCTGTAGCTGAGCATCCACTTATTGTGAATATAAAACAGTGTTCTATTAAAACTCTTGAGTCAATTATTCAAGCATTAGTCATTAGGCTGACATAATTACAACATTTCAATAACAGCCATTTTTAACAGACTGAGATTGGATTATTTGCCGTAATATTTTAATAGCGGAGCAAAAAGTGAAAGATGGCCCAGATCACTTATTAGTGTCCAAATAAAATGTTTGCGAGCATATAATGACTCATGATAAAACATTTTTCGCTTAGTATTTTCAGACAGAAATCCAATGCAACTCCAGACTAGAGGGCAGTCTGAACTCGACACTGCCCACTAGTGGATGTAGTGTCTGCATCTACGGCAACATAAAGTATGCATTGGAGTATAAATGCCAGTTTCATTTTACAACGTTTGATACACAACGCACTTGTGTAGAGTATAAATGGCCTTAACCCAGCTGCAGACAACTCTATTTGCTGGTGGAGCCAGGGGTCGGCTCAAGCCCTGAATGTTTTTTCAAAAGCCCCGAATCTTTGAGTGAAACACTTCGATGGAATTTAATATTTGTCAAACTGATAAAAACCCAACCACGTACAGTCTGTATCCTCAAAAAGCACACTGTTTCAGTAGTGCACACTCGCAACACCCCCACAATTATGGTTTGCTCCGATCAGAGCACCGAGCCAGTCTGTCTGTGTGTATGTGGTAAACACAGAGTGCTCGTTCAACTCATGATCAAACTACCCACTTGGAGTTGGATTCATTGTATTTTTTTGTGGGTGGGTATTTATTAGCAGATGTTACAAAATTAACAACTCATGTCACTTATCACTATCGCTGCCTAATGTGACTTTGCTAATGCTGCTAGCAGCTTCACTGTTTAGCCTACTGTTTAGTGGCTAAGGTTGATGAGAGCTAGATATAGTACAGACCAGTTACTGAGTTCTGAGTTTATGAATAATTTAATTCTTTTGGACCATAACTTGTGTTCAAGCTAACAGGAATTTCTGAAGTTAGATGACGTCAAGGCAGTGTTATTACTCTACATACGGTACACATTTTAGCCTATAGGCCTATGTTACAGTTGCATGCGGATCTAATTTATTACAGGCTGATGACAGAAGTCATGTCAAACATTTCATATAAAACCGAACAGTTTGTGTCTGTTCCTTTATTCTATTACATTTTAATAGTTAAGAGTACCTCAGCCTCTCCATTTTAAATTGTTTTGTCTTATCTTATGTCCACGGCTTTCACATTTGTTAATTTAATAATAAACTAAAATTAGTAATACACCCATCTTTTTTTAAGCTCTACTTTACCTATGTGAATACAAACATGAATATGAGGTGTTTTTTCCGAAGGAAAAGAAGATTCAGGTGAGAAAACATAAAACCTGTATTTCGTGGGATTGCTGGGCAATCACGTTATTGTTCTTCTCACTCTTATTACTATTATTACACTTTTTACGCTATTATTACTATATTACACTATTACTCTTACAATTGTTGGACTGCATCTCCCACAATTTTTGGCCGATTCATACCATTCAAACACCATAACGTCAAGCTCTTAGGATTTTTTTCTCATTTTTTTTTTTTCCATAGGAAATGAATGGAGAACTCAAACTGAATGTTCGTGCTTAGAGTGCCTGCAAAGGGCAACGACCCGGGGCTGTTCAGTGACGCCAATGCAGAAGTAACTTTATGTTATAATCCCACCGCTTGGCTGCTGGAGAATCGATCATCCGGCTCTAAGAAGCTTTTTTCCCATAGCGATACATTGGACTTCTATCTGAAAATACTAAGCAAATAATTTTTTTTCATAGGTCACCATGGTCTCAAATGTTTTATTTGGATGCTCTAATAAGTAATGTGGTGGTCAGTCTTTAACTTTTTGCTCTGTTATTAGGATATTATGGCAAATAGTCCAACAAATGACTGCCATGCTCGGGTTTGATTGACATGTCGCTGCAGTAGCAGGTCACTATAGTGAAGTCAGTGATTTAGATCTTCGTATCTGCTACTTATTCAATATGTCCATCGTTATACATGAGATACACTCGACTGCAGTCAAGTGTAAGTGTTTACACTAACAACACTGTGATATGACTTTGTTTGACACTGCGTAGTGAAGTTTTACCACATCAGTAAGATAGCGGTTAATGTTGGCTCTCCCGTGATTCCCTTGGCGTGAACGCTTTGTAAGCCCCACTGCCATTTGTCCAAATATGGTTACATCCTGTTTTTGGCTCCAAGATGCTGGCCAGGAAGTGACAAGTTGATTGGCCTCAAAATGGCTCTTCAAGAAACGAATGGGTGACATCACGGCCACTTTGTCCATAATATATACAGTCTGAGTGCCATGTCGTGTAGTTACTATGGCAACGACAGTGCAGCCATGGTGTTTCCTTTTATTTTCCTTCATCCTTGGATGCCCCTTTGATCCTTTCATTACTACTCCACTGAATAATATAATTAATCATGCACTTCATAATACTGTACTTCAAATCTCTAACTTTAAAGCTTGAACTTGTTTTCAGCAAGTTCAACTATTTTGAGTCAGCAATCCCATGCAATCTCTTGAGAGATTGCAAATTTTCTAGGTATTTTTAATTCCCATATCTGCCTGCAGCACCTAGGATCCCAAAATTTTACGGTCCCCTTGTTAAGATCTCACACATGTAAGTTGTGTAGGTTTGGACAATTTTTCCAAAGATTTGTAATTAAACAATCACCAAAGAATTCAGTGTGTAAGTTAGAATATGTGCTCAAGCTACAAACTATAAAATTTCCACAGCCACAAAAACACAAGAACAACACTATGCTAAACATGCAGTTATGGTACAAGCCAGACAACATTACAGAGGTTCATAAAGAGATCAGGTGCACATAATACAGGTCCAGCTAGCATGAAAATGTGACATGTCTGTCATCCGTGCCTTTGGTGTACAGCACATTTGGCATCATGCTTACTCCACTTTAAGTCATTGCAGGCTACTTCAGGCTACTCAAAAGAACTGGGACAACTGGTTCAGAGGAATTTATGGGAAAACTGGGCATGTTTTTTAGTCCTGACTAGAGTCTCAAACTCTGGAGCTATAAAAATGCACAATCCCCTGCACAGACACATTTAATGTGTTTCATTGGTTAAACACATCAGCAAGGTAAGCAATGTATACTGTAGTCTGTTCATAGCTGCATTTTGACATGCTCAAATAGCAAATGTAAACAAACTTTTCAGGTCGTCTTCTATGATGTGAAATGGCCAGTGTCCACTCGCGTTACAGGGCATTAACTCCACCTATGTTAAGGAGTGTGAATAGATGACAGGCTGTTGATTTTCCTGAACATTTTTTTTGCCCAGGCAAAGGCCCATGACTCACTGAAAATGGGACTGGGTCGCAACACACCAGTAGAGAATCACTGCTTTTATACTATATGTTGTCTCATGCAGAGTGAGGGTTGTTGGACCTTCTAGTGCTACTACATCTACTGTACAAATAAGAGGTTGCCCGATTATTGGCGCCAGTATATGGAATTTTGATGTATATTGGTATCGGTGTTTTTTAAAAACGACGGGCCGATATCAAGAAATCAAGTAAAAACTGGGTTATTTCGGCTCAGATGCTGCTGCCCCTCTCTCTCTCTCTCTCTCTCTCTCTCTCTCTCTCTCTCTCTCTCTCTCTCTCTCTCTCTCTCTCTCTCTCCCCCCCTCTCCCTCTCCTGCCACTTCTGTCTCCAGCATTGTCCCACCCACTGTGCCGTCTGATTGGTTAAGCGAGCCACAGTATACGTAAGTGACAGAGCCACTGAGGCGGAAGCTGTCCACACACACACAGCGGAGAGGTAAAGTTTCCTCCTGTGGAGAAGCTCTGGAGAGCAAACGTGTCAACGGTCTACGCAGAAAACTCTCCCGAAATTGTAATGAGCATC
This sequence comes from Pseudamia nigra, assembly GCA_029823295.1. NCBI lineage: Eukaryota > Metazoa > Chordata > Actinopteri > Kurtiformes > Apogonidae > Pseudamia > Pseudamia nigra. Next base: position 5,425 of record JAQQAE010014084.1, on the reverse strand, counting down.
CTAGTGCTCTATATCTCACAATTACTACTAACACTACAGTGTGCAGCAGAATAACTCAAGAGCAGAGTAAACATTAGCGGCAGCTCTGCTAGCTTATAGCTCGCTCAGCAGACTATGTATTAGCAATGGGGAGACTGTATGTAATGTAGTTTGTGTGAAAGTCACATGAAAAACTGTACAGCTCACGACTACTACATTAACTTCTGAGTCGAACTCCATGCACTTCTGGAGCTACACCGTATTTTCTATTTGTTTGGTTAAATAAACATGCTTTCGGCATTTAAAGGAAGTTAAATATTATGCACCATTTTTACACTAATTTTTACACTTGTACTGCAAATGAATATCTGCTCCAAATATCGGTTATTGGCCTCCTTTACTACTAATAATCAGTTTCGGTCCTGAAAAACCCATATTGGTCGATCACCGGTGCAAATCCATATTATGGCAAAAAGTGGAGAAAGACAGTCCAGACTGACTTTTATTTCTTTAAATAATGCTGGATTGTCTTTTCTCTTTGCTTAACTGTTTCTTGACAGTTAAGTAAAGAGGTTTAGACCATCAGTTGTCTTGCATGACAACTGATGGTCCAAAACACACACAAATTAATTCAAAATGTGTATGGCTAATTTGGACAATTTAAAACATACATTTTATTTGTTTAACACTTGTTTACTACATAATTCCATATGTTTCACAGTTTGGATATCCTCAGTGTTATTGTACATTGTACAGTGATCTTCTGACAGAAAATTGTTGCTTGCTGTTATAGACCATATGTACTGTGGATGGATCAGTTCTTCAGATTTTCTTTTTGTGTGGTATTTGAATAAATACAGCCTCTGTAAACATTGCCTCCTGGCTGGACAACAGAAGTGAGGAGAGGTGTAGAAGCTCCACCAACAGTACTGTATGATGTCACCCTTAACAGTGTAAAGCGCTGTGGTGACATATTGCCTACTACCAATCATTTTCAGTTCTTTCCTCGTGGTTGTAACGCTTGTTCTGTAAGTCATTTGTCCCAGCTACAGCGAGAGAACCAGGTTACCCACAAGTGAAAGAATGTGGGTGGGGCAGGACTGGAGGGAGGGTGTGTCCTGTCATTGATAAAAGGTGGACCCATTTCGTTGAACATTTCCTGGAACTGTGGTTTGTGTTAGCTGATTAGGACTTCACTATGGCAAACTCATGACAGCGTGGTAACAGGCTCTCAGAACACACTTTAATCATTACTCACTGAAATGAGACAAGGTACTGGGAAATATTGGCTCTGGTTGGCAAACGCACCTGGCTGGGATCCAGTCTCAGTTCACAAAGCTTTTGTGGACACAAAAATTAAATTGGCAAACCAAAAGTAGTCACTAATAGCTTCAATTATAACACTGACATTTTAACATTTCCATATTTAGCCAGTGATTTTTATTTGTATAAGTCCAATGTGGTTGTCCATGGACTCTGTTGCTTAGTTACCTTTCTGGCACAGAGAAGTGTTGTTTCCATATTTGTTTCTTTTATTTAATATATACAGTCCTGTGCAAAGGTTTGACGTTTTGGTTTGTCTTTTCTTGTTAACAAGTTTTTACTGACCATACACATGCCCAAAAATGAATAAACATTATTTTAAAGTCAGCATGATGGTAGAACTGTTTGTTTTTATAGGACTGTAGTTGAAAATACAAAAAATACGTGCACAGTATAAACACATACAATCAGAATTAAATAGCTTTAACTGGCAATAATCCATATTTAGTTTAAGACTTAATACTAGCAATTTATTGTGGAGAAACTAAAATGTTTGTGTATTCTGAATCTATTATGATTGAGAAATGCATGCGTATATCCATTGCAATCTGCTGACACCACAAAATCAAGGTGCTTAAAACTTTTGCGCAGCACGGTAATTGTGTATGTAAATATCTAATTTTTAGTTGATGTATCATCTGGAACACATCAAGAAGCAAATGCTTGACCCTTCAAGAAAGTATGTAGAAATTAGAACTCTGCCAATGATGAGTAACAACAATAGTTTGGAGCAGGGCAAACTCGACAGCTGACACCCTGAATAAAATGACATTGAAAACGTGTTTTGCATGACTGTTTTTCATTTTATTAAAAACAGGGTCACTCTTAAACAAAGCTCAAAGTTCGCGATAAATACCTTTCTTTTTTTTTTTTTTTTTCCTTTTTTTTTTTTTTTTTTTTAAGCGCCAGTTAATGAATTAATGTATGAATGAACATCAAATCACTGTACAAAAAGTGTAGGTGAGAGAGGTTTTTACATTGTGGGCAACATTTTCTTTTTCCTTTTTAAAGTCAATATACCATCCTCACCTAACTGTGATAGTTAGAAAAACAGCCAGACTAATCAGCTGAACAAATTAATCAGTGTATTAGTAGAAACGTATCTAACTGTGCAGCCATTTTGTCAGGATATCGCAATCTTAATTGCACGTCACGTCTACAACTGTGGAACCTTGCCGCCAAGTTGTGAAAGAGAGGAAGTTGCAAGACTTGGCCTAGAAAGAGAAATGTTTTAGTAGTTTCATTTCCTTCAGGTTTACATCATATCAGCCCTGTCTGATGCAGCTGGAAAGCAGGAGGATGTTGAGTTCTGTTTATGTAATTGCTTCTTACTAGAGTTGAAATCAGTGCTTGTACTGGTACCAGCATCTTGTGCACAGAGCTGTTCTGGCACACACACCTAATGTAGCTGCCATTACTACAAAGTGCTGTGTCAAGGTAATGTGTAAAGCAGACAGGATGCTGCTTTTCCACCCTTGGCAGTAACCTGGGCTCCAGAGCTCCACTCTGTATTGCAAATCCTCTCATTTATAGCAATCGGTAGGAATATGTCAGAACCTAGACCAAATCAACTTTATATAGTGGTAGTGGAATGCATTTTCTAGACAGATGTATCCAAAGTGAATGCAGTAAGTTGGAAGTCAGTTGTAGAAAAGCTTCAGTAGCCATTGTGTTGTGCAATATGGTTGTAGTTTCCTCTTTGGATCATGCTTAAGACCGTGTCGTTGCATTTGCACCCCACCCAGTCGACTCTGAAACCACTGGGACCGCTCTGCTGCACTGTCTGTTATTGTGACCTCATCAGCCGGCTGTGGTGGTGCAGAGAAACACAGCCTTATTATTGAGCATAATTGCCCATTTAACAACAAAATACATTTAAATTGAGTGATTGTTCTAAAAAGATTTGCACCCTTGAATGAGGGTGTCATAGGAAAATCTGTAAGGACCTGTTGTCAATGCAGCTGGCCTTAACAGATTTTCCTGCAACATTTGAAATGCTTGAAAGGTTCCATTTAGACCCAAACAATTAAATACAATTTTATTTATTCCAGTATAGCCAGAAATGATGTCAGAAGCTGCAATTTTTTGCTCTAGTACAGACATTGTCTGGTCTGCACATCATGTTCTCCAGACTTGGAAACAATCTTGTCTGGGTCACAGTCAGGCAAATGTCAGGTAGTGATAATTTTCTCTTTTGATTAATGTCTCCATTGTTTTCACTATTAATCACTAAGTTGTTTGGGTTACACAAATGTCAGGAAATGGTGGAAGTCAATGAATGCATTTCTGAAAGCCCAGGGTGACAAATGTTGTTCGGTCCAAAAGCTACTTAGTTTAGTTCTCTCAAAGAGTAAAGACACCAGACAATATCCATGTTTTAAGAAGCTCCATCCATTCATCTTCTACCGCTTGTCCATAGGGTTGGGTCACGAGGGCAGCAGCTTGAGCGGGGAAGTCTAGAATTCCCTCTCCCTGGCTACTTCATCCAGCTCTTCTCAGGAATCCCTGAGGTGATCCAAAGCCAGCCAAGAGACCTAGTCCCTCCAGCGTGTCCTGCGTCTTCCCTGGGGCCTCCTCCCTTTGGGGGGTGCCTGGAACGCCTCACCAGTGAGGTGTTTAAGAAGCTGGAATCTAAATACTGAAATGATTGCTATAGCTTTAAACACATCATTTTCATTTTTCAGTGGAAATGGTATCTCTCCAAATAATTACTGTGTGATTTACAAAATGACAATTTGACCAATATGTTTTCTTATTATTTTGTTTTTGTATGTACCGTACTTATTTGTCTGTACCCCCTTTTTAGGCCATTAGAAATCTTTGTGTAAATAATGGGTCGACAGCCTTTTATCAAATTATCTTTGCGCACAAATTCAATCATACAAATTTCACATAGCAGATAAATATTGGTTGCTCTACTGAATGAAAAGGCATTTTATGCCAATACTAGGGCCACATGGTGTGGTGAAAGTCATAATGTAATTAATGTGGGTAGTGTTGTGACTTCAGTCATCTTGCCTGGTTGCCTGGAAAATGCACATACTCCCCATTTAGACATGTCCATTCATACATGCAGTATACATAATACTGTAATATATACTTTTTAAAATTCTGTTTCGTATCCTATTTTTTTTTTTTAATTCTATTTACTTGTTTTTACTATTTATCTGCCACATATTTGTGTGTAGTTCTGAGCACAACTGGGGAGTGCCTCAAATTCCGTTGTTCTCTTTAGTGACAAATTCATTCATTCACCCATTCATAGTAACATAAAATAATATGAAAGCATACAAAAATACTAAATTGAGTTCTGATTTTCTTCTTGTGTGATTTACACAGGGACTTTTCATAGACCAGAGGTGATGTATTTTCATTTTCTGCAAATTAGTTGACCCAGAACTTTCAAAATCTGGATGTTTTAACATTGTAACTTTTTTGTGATACAACTGCACATGCTGATAATATGATTGAATGTGCAGTTCTACCAATACTAACATTTATTGACATGCAGTGGATCTCAAAAGTCTACACCCCGCTGTTCAAATGCCAGGTTTTTGTGATGTAAAAAATTGACGCCAAGATAAATAATTTCACAACTTTTTCCACTTTTAGAGTGACCTATAACCTGTACAACACAATTGAAAAACAAACTGAAACCCTAAAGGGGAAAATAAAAAAAATTCAAATAACCTGGTTGCATAAATGTGCACACCCTTCAACTAACTTAAGCTTTTATTCCAGCACTGAGTCTTTTTGGGTAGGAGTCGATCAGTGTGGCAACATTTGCCCACTCTTTTTCCAAAACTGTTCCGAATCTAACAGATTGTGAGGGCATCTGCTGTGCACAGCCCTCTCCACATCACCCCACAGATGTTTGATCAGTTTTGAAATCTAGACTCTGGCTGGGCCATTCCAAAACCTCAATCTTATTCTGGTGAAGCCATTGTTTTGTTGATTTGGATGTGTGCTTAGGATCATTGTCGGTTTGAAACATGAAGTTCCTATTCATCTTCAGCTTTCTAACAGAAGCCCAAAGGTTTTGTGGTAACACTGACTGGTGTTTGGAACTGTTCATAATTCCCTCCACCCTGACTAAGGCCCCAGTTCCAGCTGAAGAAAAACA
>JAQQAE010014083.1:0-12519 GCA_029823295.1 Pseudamia nigra | reverse complement strand
CTGATCCGGCCCACCTGAGAACAGAAAGTCTGGATCCGGCCCCAGAGCCAAACTGAGTTTGACACCCCTGCTCTACAGGCTTTACCAGAATGTTACAGAATCACATTTCATGTCCCAAAGCTTTTAATATTTAAATTTTACGTAAAACATGTATTACCCTGGCACATCAGTTTGTCATATTATTATAGTGTAAGGTGTCTAAAAGTGTAAAGACAATAGCTTTTATGTCTTTTCTTGCATAGACGTCTTTCAGCTTGTTTGCACAGACATTTCACAGTGCTCAATCCAGCACAATTTCAGCATATATCACACAATGGTGGATAGAATAAACAGCACTGTGTGTTGCAGGAACAGTAGGTGCTGCTTTGACAACACTTTTGTCTGTCCTCACCTTGTTTCACCATACTGGTTCAGAAGTTTTGTCCAAATTAGGATTTATTGGTTCCAGTAACAGCAAAGAATTGAGTTATCTTTATTCACACTTAGATGTTATCTACTTATTTTCCTCCAGTTTGTGAAGTTTGCTGAATTCCTAATCCTTTTTTCCCTCATCTTAACCTGAAACCCAATATTTTAGAAAGGCTTTCGACTAGTTGTAATGCTCTAAATAAACACTGATCTTTGTAACTCATAAAGGCATGGTGATTCAGGATTATTTTCATGCAGGTTTGATATCACTAACAATCAGTACTTGAAAGTATAAGCAAAGAATAATGTAAATAAAAGGAATGTCCCATGCTACTGTCAGGATGTGGCTGCAGGTCATCTCTACTCACAGGATGTTCAATCATACTGATAATTATTTACATTATGACCTATGTCAACTTTAAAAAAATAAATGTCAGAGATGGCGCATGACTAAAATTAGGTTTTATACACATATTCGAGTTGTACTATGATTTTGAACCATGATCAGTGTTTGACTATGGCAAACTCCTTATCATACATTCAAATCCACTTTTAACAACATGTGACAGAACTACTAAATAAGGTCCAATGCTGTGAAAAAAAAATCCATCTTTACTGGGTTTTCTTACTGTGGAATTTATGACAGAGTTTGAAAACAAATTTCCAAAATACATCTATTTATTTATCTTCAAGTGCTGAGTAGTCGACACAAGAAGAAGAAGTGATATGACACTACAGTTTATAATCAATCACAGCAAAACTAAAGTACTTTGTTAACCCAACCCCCATGGCCCCATAGATTTTGAAATCTCTGGGGGGCATTGGAGTCTACCCCTACACAAACAACCATTCACAGGTACATTCATACCTGTGGGAAGTTTAGAGTGACTAATCATCTTCAGTGCATGTTTTGGATGCGGGAGTAAGCTGGAGTAATAGAAATTTTGAATTTTAAATTTCAAAACATCACAATATACAAGCAATCATATTCAAGCAAAAATTAGCCCCTCTCTCATGAGCCAACTGCCAGTATTCCTGACACTTTTTTTCAGAAGCTGTCCATGAAAAACACCTTCTTACAGTATCCTTGTGTCACAATACGATCCCAGGCCACCTAGGGACTGACCTGTTTTATCCAATCAGACCATTTTCTAATAAAAAGTGGGTCAATATGACAATTCACAGAGTTGGAAAACCAAAGACGTGGTTGGAAAATCAAGGGAAAAATCACTTTATTTTGTAAGCACTCTCAAAAAGCTACATAACAGACATGTAAATGTTAGGATATGTGACCTTTCACATTAGGCACTGATGATAACTATAGCAAATAAACTATGGCTGATGTTCAGCTTGAATGCTGTAAGATCCATGTTGGGCAACATACCACTTGGTCAAGGTTAGAAAAAGACATAAAGGAAATCACAAAAATGAGTATGACAATTCTTGTCAGCCATCTGCCTCACTTTCCCATGCTCAGCACTGCTTTGATGTGTACTTAATGCTGCTGCTGATCAATTTCCTTCTACGTTCCACTTCAAATAATTCCCTGTTACAGACAACCTGAAAATGAAGGTAGTTTTTGCAGGTCAGCAGTAAAACTTACATAAGATATCCATTTGGAGCACAGAGAACGTCAAGAATATAATGGTTCCTCACTGCTGTCTAATGATCACTAGAAACACTTTTCAATATCTAGCAACAATAAAATAATGATTTATTGACTTTCTGTTCCTATAATAATGAGTGCTATTGCAGCACACTAATTTGTCTCCACAAATAAATCACATCTATTAGGTCCAAAGTAAACAGGCCACTACTGGCACAGACTACTGGGAATTCTCCAGGTGTTCACTGTGATTATAAAGTGGCAACTGAGAGTGCAGTTTATTCATTCATTATTCATTTTTTTTTTTTTTTTAGCACATTAGGATTTCAACTAATTATCAGCCATTTGGAAGCATCTACCCCAGAAAAATAGTTTAGGGTAGATTCCCCCAGGTGTGAAAGTGTTCTGTAAATAGTTCTTATTCTGAATCCAGGCCACACTAGAGAAGGCCCAGCTCCACGCGCTGCACGGAGACCAGCTGATCCAGAGTAACCACTACGCCGTGGACTCCATTCGACCCAAGTGTGTGGAACTGCGGAGGGTCTGTGACGACTTCAGCAATGAGGCCAAGAAAAAGAAGGATGTCCTGTCCAAATCCCTGCAGATACACATGGGCATCGATAAGGTTAGTCTATGCTTAGACTTCTCTCACACACGCAAGGAACTCAGTGTCACTGAACTTGGTTTATGTGTACTCTAACTACTTGAACAGTAGGAAAAACAATGCATGATCACACTACTGACCATACAAAGTAGATGAATCCTGACCTTAGGCTACCTATAAATACAAAGGGCAGTAGCTGCCACATTTGGTTAAAACTGAGTTAAGACTGGCAGTGAAAAATAGCCAACATTATCAAAATAAGACACAAAGTCAAAAACAATGACAATGGAATCAAAAATGGAAAAAAAAAATTACTAAAGAGTACAACAAATACATATATTTTTCTTAGCTTTATTGTTGCGTAGTTACTGCACTTTGTCTTTGTAGGGCATAACGGTTGACAGCACCTGCTTTGCATCATGGTTTTCAATGCAGAATAAAATTAATTTGGACCAAAACCACACTGTAACCATTGGTATCAGTGACATCCCAGAAGAGAATCCTCATATAATGTTATCATGTTTCTGTTTGTACAGGTGAACCAGTGGTGTGAGACTGGCATCTACCTGCTGGCCTCTCAGGCTGTGGATAAATGTCAGTCACAGGAAGGGGCGGAGTCAGCACTGACGGACATTGAACATTTCCTGGAATCTGCAGAAAAGAACCAATTGACAGAACTGAGGAACCTTCATAACCAGTATGAGGTGGTCCTGTCAGAGGACATCAAGGTGAGCTGCATGAACATGTTGAGAGTTATTAGATATTTTACTGCAGATGTGATCAGAGGGTTACTCCTGGACTCTGTGCCTGCAGACCACTGTCCTGAGGGCTCTGAAGCGGATGGAGGATGTCCAGGAGATGTTTGAGAAGCGCCATGTCAGTCTGAAGAGGTTGTCAGCCAAACAGACCAGACCCGTCCAGCCAGTTGCCCCACGGCCCGAGTCCTCACCCAAACGGCCCTCACTGAAGAATACCTCCAGGACCACAGGGGGCCAGCAACGTAAGTTTAACAGACTCATTTATGAGCCATTTGGAAGGTACTACAAGTTATTACATGAACCTGTGCTGAATTTTTTAGCAATGTGGACACATTAGTTCAACAGGTTCATAATGTATTGAAGGTACTATAAGTTATAAGGCAGATATAATCAAAATGCTCTCCCCTCTTGATTCATTATAGCCCTTGCACGGAGAGCTTCAGATAACTCCAACAGTGGCAAGCAGCCAGCCGAAGCAGATCCCAACAAGAAGAAGAACATACGTAAAGCAAAAGGAGGCATCAAGGTACCCGCTGCTACATTAACCTTTAAAATTTAAACATAGCGTCATCGATTCATTTTATTTCAACCACTCTGATAAATGTACAGCTCGTAAGACTGCAAGGCCTCAGTTATGACTTGGTCTTGGTTTCGGTGGTCTTGACTACATCACGGCTAACATAAAACTTCTACATTCTTTTACAACTTTGAAATCTAGTGAGACAGGCTCCCAACAAAGTCAACTTTCTCCTGACTGGTGTCTTGGAAGTCATTTTAATATGGGAATGCCTAAAGACATGTGGAAAATATGATATATATATGACATATATATGATTTTAACTTGAGTGAAGTTGTAACAACAGAATTGGTTGAAATTACATTCACCTCTCCAAATGGAATTAACAAGACAGGATCAGCTGCAAGTCTCAGTGAAAAGTGAACCCCTGCTTGATGTGGATATTATGGTGCATTCCAGTTGTACTTGCAAGTCGAAATTTCACAATTCTAACTGGAGCGTCCCCCAAGTTTGAATTCCAATTTTGAAATTCAGAGCGACCCCACCAAACCTGACATTACAACTCAATATTACTACTACTTGAAACAACTGAATGAATGGCACTAATTTCTGGTGTGTTTGTTTCATATAATTATAATTCGTATTCTAGCTCCAGAAAACATGTCAGCATCACCAAAAATCCTAAACTCGATGCTTCAAACTAAGTCAAATATGGAGGTCTACAGGAGGTGAATTTTTATACTGTATAACTTGTCTATTTAGATGATCCAGACCCCACTATTTATTCACGATTAAGGGCATTGGCACTTTGATTGACAGGTGTGTCCAAGTCACCATGTCAGTTCCACTCACACTCCTCATCAGAGCTTCTGAACTGCTCTTCAGAAACCTATACGTACATGATATCAGTGAGGGTTTCTCTGTCTTTTACGTGCAGTCTGTCCTCTGAACCTGATCTGAAATCTGTGTCATGGGAATCAGTCCATCTTAAGCTAGGCTACCCACGTCCTCACCCACCCTCACGCTGTAGCTCCTTCCTGTCCTCCTGTCGCAATACAAAGTGAGACTAATGAACAAAGCAACAGCCAAATAAACAAAAGCTAATTATTTTCAGTGTTCAAACAATCTCACACAGAAGTGCACTCTGTAGTCACAGCTCAGCTCCTCCTCATGGAGGTCAGAGGCCACCTCCAGAACAGCAGGGGTGTTTCATGGTTTAAGCCAAGTCCCTGAGGCTGAAGGAGGGCCTTGCTAATCAGTATGCCACCCTGCTGCTGTTCACCGCTACGCTGTGATTCTCCTCTGATCTCATTAATTGGTTTACAGCATGCATAATTCTGATGCACGGCCCGGGGTTATTTTGTTCTGTTGACAAACAGAGTCTGTCTGTGCTATGATAGTGTTGGTATGTTAAACCATAAAGCTCCTTCCATAATTGATGAGGACAGACAGAGCAGGAAAAGAACTTTTGGGCTGATGAATTTCAGCTTCCTGCCTCTCTCCTGTGAAGTTTCTGCAAACGTCTAAAATTCACCAAGTAGTTCTTCTCTTGTCGTTCAAGGCATCAAGCTTCTTACACGAGTGACAAATGAAGTGTAAGCAATGGCGTCACCAGGTGGTTTTCTGACAAGATAAGAGACTGTAGATGATAAAGGCACTTGACTTTTTATGGAAATACAGTTTTCATGACAGAGAGACAGCTGTGGCCGTTGTAATGTTCTCACTTCCATCAATTTATTGAAGGGTATTTTATTTGTCCAAACAAACAGCTTTACTAGCTGATTTATGATGTTAGCTTATGCTGGCATTAATTCAATATTGCATTATATGGATTGTCAGATAGCCTGAAAATTATACAATTTATAAACTTCCAATCAAAAGCTTGGGTATATCTTCTCCTTCAGTGATTTTTCTTTATCTGTACTATTTTCACCTTTAATTCTGAAGACATCCAAATTGGGAAAGAACATCTATGCAATAATGTAGTGAACAAAAATGTGGTAAACAACCCAGAATGTGTTTTATATTTTAGATTGTCCAATGTGGCCACTTTTAGCATTGCACACTCATGGCATTCTGTCAGGCATTCTCAGATTGATGAGGTATCAAACAGTTTTCAAATCACAGGTGAGTTAATTTGTGCCATTTATTGCCTTGTCAATGTGCTCTAGACCATCTGTTGTCTTGTTCACAGAAAGGGTGGGTACAGAATCAATAAACCTAATAGTGCTGCTACAACTACTCTACAAATCCATTATGGCAAAAAAAACTGTTAATTTAAGAGAAAAGACAGTCACAGTTGTAATGTGTTTAAATGTTTTGAATTTGTATCATTTTGTTGCTGTTGGGATATTTGATGACGTTTTCCTTTGTTATGATTATATTGTCTTGTGATTGTTCTTCTTATATTGCCATGTCTATTTTTGTAACAGGACTGATATCGCTGCCTGGGGATAACAAATATACATTAGTTTGTAGCTACAGTGTAACTTAGGTACACGCAACAGCTCTGTTCATGTTAAACAATCAAACAAATAACTAATAAAATAAAATAAAATATTGCACCAGCTCATTGGGATATAGGTAATCTAGTTTTTGTAATACAGGATACCATCTACACTGAATTCAACATTTTATTTGTCCATGAAGTACATATATTTTTTAGTAAAAGCCTGAATCTGCAAAATGTGAAATAAATGTAATGCAAAATGTGCCAGTGCAGCAGCAGGAAGGAAAAAAAACAATGAAACAAATACAGGAGTTTGAAAGACATAATGCTGTAGTGATGGTGGAAAATTAATTAAAACAGAGCTGAAATATTTGTCCTATATGACAGTTTTGGGCACAACATTTATGCTAATGATTATAAATAACTATTAATGATGTTTCAAAAATGCACCAGTTGCCATTAACAGCTTTCATTAGGCTGAAAGGACTGAATCCAATAACTAAATGTTCAGTAATATAAATCACTTGCTACATTTTAAATCTAGGTATTTAATAGATACATTTAAGGAAAGGGCAAAATAGTCAGATCACATACTAAACCTTCATATCGCTGACAATGTATTGTGCACAAATACTGTATGAGTGACATATGCAGGCTGGTTAACAAGAGCAAACAGTCGTGACGATTGTATACATCCCACCTATGTAGTTGTTCCAGTTAAATATTTACCCATACCTGATGATGACTTGGTCAAGAACATGTGATCACATGGCATGTTCTGTGTTTGCTAGTGGGCAGTAATGACCTGAACGCACTGATAACCTGGTATTTCAGTTGCCTTGGTGTGTGTGTTTGTGTTGCAGATTGAGGTGATGCATGAAGGGAGCCAGGGAGGGTCCACACATGTCGTCCTGAGCAATGAGACAGAGGAGAGTCTGTCCAGCAGGCGCAGGTAAAGACTGGTTTTCCTCTGTTCACCTGCTCAGTCAAAAGAAAAAAAAAAACATGCATAGTTTTGTTCACCCAGGAGGAAAGTTATCAAGGTTGTACAAAAATGTTGGACTGACCAGTAATAGGTGGTTTACATAATGAGGTTTCAAGTCTTGGCTGCAGGGGCACCCCCAAAATGTGATCATAACAAACAAGTCATAGTGTGTACAGATGTACGGTATTAGACAATTAACCCTTGCTTTTTTTAGGAAGAAAAATGAGATACAGAAAGCATCATGTATGTTCCTAGTATTGAAAAAATAAATTGCACTCATTCTCTGAAGCTGAATAAGGTATACAGTATAAAACAAAAGCCCAAAAACCACAGGAAAATGCTAATAATAACAAATAGGTTCTTATTATTTTGAAATACAGTACAGTATATAGACAGGACCTTTCTCTTTTGCCTCTTACAATAGTTATTACTGCTCAGGGTATTATATTTTACCTTCATGTTTGCTATGTGCAGGTGTTGATGACTTTTTGTAGGATAAGTCAGAAATGGTACAAAGACAAATTCACAAGTAATGTTCAGAAAAATTAGACAGTCCGCTTTCTCTGACTGACAGACCCTCATATGTCCCTTGCACATTTCATCCTTGCTCATTTATGCTGTTACCATGCTATTACATTGTTAATTTTTATGGTCACAGTTTATATTGTCATAATTTCTGGCCATGTCTATGTTAGATCTGTGATACTATGGTGGCTTGTAGTTGGAAGAAGCTGTCTGGGAACATACCGATCACATTTCAAACCCAGGTGATGTAACTGTTCACGTCTAGGTGATAATGCTACTATGAGTAATTTACCCGTGTCTAAATTTACGCTGCGTTGTATGCTGGCAGTTTGACATGACCAAACTACTCATACTTGTTTTCTTTAACCTTCATTATGATTTTATTTCATTCAAGTAAATGTTGCATAACATAAAGTACATATTGTACATAAAGTACATAAGTACAGTAATACTGTACTTTTATGTTTTGCTATTTTAAATGACTTACGTACACTGTTGCCAGATGTAAATGGTCAAATAAGTGGTTTAAAGTTATTGTATTTTGCATAAAATTATCATATGTGCAGTGCTGTTATAAAGTTCCTGCCCCCTTCCTGATTTTTTACTTTTTTGTATATTTGTCACACTTAAATGTTTCAGATCACCAAGAAAATTTTAATAATAACTTAAGAAAACACAAAATGCAGTTTTTAAATGAAGGTTTTTATTTTTAAGGGGGAAAAAAATCCAAATCTACATGGTCCTGTGTGAAAAAGTCCAGCTTTAGCAGCAACAACTGCACTCAGTTGCTTGCGATAACTGGCAATGAGTCTTTTACAGCACTGTGGAGGAATTTTGGCCCACTCATCTTGGCAGAATTGTTGTAATTCTGCCACATCGGAGGGTTTTTGAGCATGAGCCAACTTTTTAAGGTTATGCTACAGCATCTCAATGGGATTCAGGTCAGAACTTTGACTAGGCCACTCCAAAGTCTTCATTTTGTTTTTCTTTAGCCATTCAGAGGTGGACTTGCTGGTGTGTTTTGGATCATTGTCCTGCTGCAGAACCCAGGTGTGCCTCAGCTTGAGGTCATGAACGGATGGCTGGACATTCTCCTTCTGGATTTTTTGGTAGACAGTAGAATTCATGTGTCCATTTTCCACACTAAGTCTTCAGGGTTCTGAAGCAGCAAAACATCCTCAGACCATGACACTAATACCACTATATTTTTATAGCAAGCACTTTTTCCACACAGGACCATGTACTGTACGTTTGCAATTCTCCCCTTAAAAATAAAAACCTTAATTTAAAAATTACATTTTGTGTTTACTTATGTTTCCTAAAATGTATTATTTAAATTTGTTTGATGATCTGAAACATTGAAGTGTGTCAAATATCCAAAAAAGTATGAAATTAGGAAGGGGCAAGAACTTTTTCCACAGTGCTGTAGATTTTTTTTTTGTTTTTTAAAGTTTTCTAAAGTTTTTGGTTCAACATAAAGAGGAAATAGTAGGATCTTTTCCTGATTAAATGTGTAACATAATTTGACATATACTGTAAGACTGAACACAAGAACTCAGAAAAATGAACAGAAAATGAACACAGTAGTCCACAAATGAACAAGATGAACACAGTAATGCACAAAAAGTAATTTATAGCATTAAAAGAATTTCCACAAAATGAAGAAAAAATGAGCACAATAATTTAGTAAATGAAAAAATGTCCCCAGAATGCACAGAATGTCCACAGAATGCACCAAAAATATTTTAGAATATGAAGGAATTATCCTCAAAGTGAATTAAATCTTGCAATATAACCTACAAAATGAATGAAAAGTTATCAAACAAAAAATAATCCACAAAATGAATACAACATGAAGATAATAATTTATAAAATGATAAAATATCCACAAACTGATGAAAAATAAATAAAATAATCAACAGAATGAACAAAATAATCAAGAAAATGAACAAGAAAATAAACATTTAACAAAAAAAGTGAACCTAGTTTTATACAAAATGAATAGTCTTCTTCCTCATCTTCATCTTTCGATGGTTCCTGTTTTAGGAGTTGCCACAGTAAATCATCCATTTCCATCTGACCTGACCGGACCGGTACAGATTTATTTTGGCTAAGGCTTTATGCCGGATGTCCTTGTTGACACAATCGGGCGTGGAACTGACACCTGAACAATATTGGCTTGTGATTCCTAACGGCGAGTTATATTTTGAACTAAATATGCACATTTTGTTTTGATCACATGCAAATTCAGAACACAAAATTGTCAGAAACATAACACGAAATTAAAGTATAATAAACAAACTGAAAAAAACAAAGCAAAATAATGACAAAAATAAAGATACGAATTTAAAAAATATAATGAATAAAACTGATGAAAAAATGTACAAAAAATCTGACAATTATGTAAAAATGATAAAGAAAACCATACAAAATGTACATAATAATTAAGATAATGGAAAAATAATCCACAAAATGAAGAACAAATTTCCAAAAATAAACATAAAATGACAAACTCTAAGCTTGTAATAGTGAATGTGTGCCAGTGAAAAAATTATTGTACATACAATGTTATTGATCATACACTGAGCAGAGCTGTTGTATATGTAGAAACATGGCTTATGTAACCCTTGACTTACACATGCATACATTTCAGCCAGTGCACTGCAGAACAGACTCCGGTAAAAAAGAAAATGGATACACATAGCTAAACGAGCCTGACTCCAGGTCCTTATTTACTGCCAGTGCTTTAAGTAAATATTTAATGTCATGTAGCCATCGTCCCGTCCCAGGAAAATACGCTTTGCATAAACATTGTACAATAGTTTGAATGGCAAAGATCTGAGCATGCAGCCTCAAACACAGCTGACAAGTCTGAGAGAGAATTTGCATTTGTTATAAATACAGACACTGAGTGGGTAGAATAAGTAATGTCACAGGGTTGTGTGAGACAACACAGGTACAGTGAGGAGTCTGAGTCATGTACGGAAGACATCACACTGAAGGAAAATGATGAACACTGAAAATAAGCCATGCATGGTAAAGCTCTGTTTTGAAAATCTGCACTCTGTCAGGTATCAGATCACATGTTTAGTGAAGCTGAGTATGACAATGACACAGCCAATGACTCACATTGCTGTATGTATGTATAACATTGGCCTGGCTTTGATAGCAGAGTGGTAAGAGTTTTGTTTTAGCCCTCATGTTTCTCCAGCTCTGCCTAATTTTCCAAATACAGTATGGTCACTTCTGGATCCTAATGGCCAAGACACAAACTAGAAGTTTCAGAATGTCATTCTAGCAAATGGGCAATGCCACAAAAGCTAAATCCAATACTCATCTTCAGACTATGAAACAGAATTATACACTAATGAGCCATTACATGATGACCACTTACTGGTGAAGTAGTCATAATGTTGATGATATGGTTCAAATGGCTTTTGTCAGTGGGTGGATGTATCTTTCAGCAAGTGAACATTTATCCCCTGAACTTTTTGCACAGAAAACAGCAAATTGGCCAAACTAAGTAAATATCTGAGCAACTTTGACACAGACCTAATACACTACTGGGTGATTGCATCTTCAAACTTAAATATCTTGTTGGGTGTTCTTCTCTGAAGGGGATAGTATCCCAACAAAAGTGGTCTAGGGACAAACAACAAGATTTCAATTACTCCAGTAAGCGATACTTCAATTGAGTATTTGTGAAATGTGTTGAAAAACAGGTTTGATTCATGAGGGACCAATCTCAAAACTTTCAGGATTTGAAGTACACTGCCTGGCCAAAAAAAGGTCACCACCTGGATTGAACTAAGCAAATGGGTACGTGCCTCCCATTGGATAATTTCTGCATGGGTGATTATGTTTCAGCATGGGCAACAAGTGACATAAGGATAGTGGGGAACCATCATCTTCAAAGAAAACGTGGTTGGAAAAAAATCTTGAATGATCATGTCCAGTAATCACATAAATGTGTGGTGAAATCAAATTGTAAAAAAAAAACAACAGTTGAACTCAGGACTATGTTTAATAGTGAAAGTAAAAGCATTTCCACGCACACAATGCAAAGGCAGCTCAAGGGATTGGGACTAAATAGCTGTGTAGCCTTAAGAAAACCACTTATCAGTGAGGCTAATCAGAAGAAAAGGCTTCAGTTTTCTAGGGAGCATAATATTTTGTTGCACTGCCTTTGGCTTCGATTATGACGCACATTTGCTGTGGCATTGATTCAGTAAGCTTCTGCAATGTCTCAACATTTACAGTACAGTGGTACCTTGGACAAAGAGCTTCTGACAACGAGAAATTCGGATACCAAGGAAAAAAACAGCAAAAAATTTACCTCTGACAACGAGGTTTTAACTGGATAACAAGTACAGTAGTCACTTCCGGGTCTCGGCGAAGCTAACAGCTGTTAGCCAAGCTAACACAGGCTAACAGCTAACAGCCGTTAGCTTGTGTTATGGTGAGGCTGCTGCTGCTTTGGATCAAAGAGATGGAAATCACTGGTGATACTGTACCATCATTGAAGCCATTGGGAAGCGGCGTGTCCGGCTCCCGGGCCGCCGGCAGCCCGCGGCGTAGTGAAGTTGTTTCCAGTTATGGACGTGTGCAGTGTCCACGGACACACTACCAAGTCATAAGCCAAGGTAAGAATGCATTTTAAATCATTT
>JAQQAE010014082.1:0-12520 GCA_029823295.1 Pseudamia nigra | reverse complement strand
GGTTACCTCTTTTAAATTTCGTTGTGCTTTCCTGGTGCAATGACAATAAAAGGAATTCTGATTCTGATTCTGATTCTATGTTGTCCATTTTACTCATTTCCTTGATTACTTAATTTTAAATTATTTTTTTTGTTTTGTGTTGTTCATTTTTAATCAATTTATTGATTTTGTACATTTGAACTAATTTTTATTCATTTCTTGGGTCATTTTTTATTCATTTCCTTGATTTTTTTCATGTCTTGATCATTTTATTCATATTAATATAGTTCTTGATTATTTTTGTTAATTTTTTTACTCCTTTTTCTGATTATTTTGTTTATTTTTAATATTGTTCTTGATTATTTTGTTCATTTCAACTAATTTTGTTGATTATTTTTGTTCATGTTCACCAATTTTCTTTATTATTTTGGTAATTGTACCCATTTCCTCAGGGTTTTTGTCCTTTTTTACTCATTTCCTTGATCATTTATTTAATTTGTAATAATTTTCTCGATTATTTTGTTCTTTTTTTACTCATTTTCCTGATTACAGTGTTCATTTTTATTTGTTTTTTTGATTTTTTTCATTTCTTCTCATTGTCTTGATTATTTTGTTCATTGAGACTCATTTTCAGGATTATTTTGTTCATTTTTATTCATCTTGATTATTTTGTTTATTTTTATTCATCTTCTTGGTTATTTTGTTCATTTTTAACGCATTTTTCTGATTATTGTGTTCATTTTAATTGTTTTCTTGATTTTTTTTGTTCATGTTTAATCATTTTGTTTATTTTGTACATTTTTAACTAATTTGGTGATATGTTTTGTTCATTTTTTTTTCATTTTTTGATTATTTTGTTCATTTTTATTTGTTTTCTTGATTATTTTTGTTCATTTCTACTGATTTTCTTTATTATTTTGTGCATTTTAATCATTTCCACAGTTTCATGTTCATTTTTAACAATTTTCTTGATTTTTTTGTACATATTAAATAATTTGTTGATTATTTTGTTCATTTATACTCATTTTCAGGAATGTTTTGTTCATTTTTATTGATCTTCTTAATTATTTAGTTCATTTTTATTCATCTTCTTAATTATTTAGTTCATTTTTATTCATCTTGATTATTTAGTTCATTTTTATTCATCTTCTTAATTATTTAGTTCATTTTTATTCATCTTCTTGATTATTTTGTCTGTTTTTAATCATTTTCATGATTTTTTTTTTGTTTGTAATTATTTTCTTGCTTATGTTGTTCATTCTTGCCTTTGTTTCTTTTTGAGACTCGAACGTTTCACACGATGTAAATGTATCCGTGTCACTAGGTCTTGGTTCTGGGTTGGAGTCCCAGCACAGTGACTGTTGTTCACGTGTTCGTCCTCATCCTCCGTATCTGAAACAGTCGGAATAAATCTCCTGTTTTTATTCTCGGAGGCGTCGCGTGACTCCGGCTGAACACACTCTGCATTATCTCAAGTGAAACAGCCACGCTGCACTTAATCTCCAGTTTAAATGCACTTAAATGTGTTGCGCAGGAAGCGAAATGTCACTGATGAGCTCCTTTTTGAAGCTTTGTGTAAAACATAAAGGCAGGAACGAAAATGTTAATGAATTGTCTGAGGAGCAGAAGATCAGAGGAGCCAAACGAATTTCATATCACACCTAAAGACCTGGCATTTAATTAAAGTGGCCTGAAAAATGGCTGCCTGGTTGGCTGACAACAGTTTCTCTTGAAGCAAATTAAAGAAATCAATTACTGCCATGTGGAAGTGTAATGCCAGCACAGGGGAGCCCCGCGGCGCCTCAGTGAGACATCAGGCGAGGAGGAGGGCGCCTCCACGCCGCCACATCTGACTGGCTCGGCTGCAGAGTTTATCATGTCAACCTGTTCCCGGCAGCGGAGCCTGAAAAGGCCCACGCGCTGGAACCGAACCGCAAATCAACCTCCGCAAGCCCGAGCCTCCTCCGGCTCTTACTCATCCTCTCACCTCCAGTCGCCGCCTCGCAAACACACATATGCTGCACAAACCGGGGTTACGCGCGTTTACAGCTAAGGGCGAGCGTTTAGCGCGACGCAGCACACACCGCACGCTGAAAATAGTCCGTCTCCTCCCCCGTTAACGTGAGCGGCGGCTTTTCCGGTTCATTCCTCCATCGGGTCAACGGGGACGACGAAACGACGGCGCACGGCTGTAGATTTCTGTCAAAATGAACGCGTTAATCCCTTTGCATGATTAATTAGATTAAAGATTTTAATGCAGTTAACTCATGCGCAATGCACAATAACTCAAAATCCCACAATGCAACGGTGGTCAGCTGACATTAGCTGCCCCTCCTGATCCGCTGCTGGTTTTCCGCGGGAAAAGCAAGATGGCGTCTCGAGGTAAAAATATGCATTTTTCAGGGAAATTAACTGCGCACAGAAATTACAGCAGCTAATTCAATTGTTTTAGTGAGAAAAAAGAAATTGTGTGGCGAGGGGAACTCCATTGTAGAAAATGGGAGTTTTATGAACATTTATCATTTTTTATGTATATTTGGTTACTGTTTTGTAAGAAGTGACCATTATTTACTTTTGAATATGTTGCCTTAAATTCGGCTTCGTTGTCTTTCCGACAGCTGTTTTCATTTATTGTATTTTTGTGTTTGTTTGACAGTAACTGCCAGATAGAAGTCTGTATAAACTGAATGCTACAACTGACAGACAATTGATGAATTATATGTAGTTGAATTAAAATATGAATAATGAATCATATTGATTTGTACTTTGTTTACTGGTAAACTATAGGAATATGAAATACAGTGGTGCCCCGGATAATGAACACTTCTACCAACGAAATTTTCAGGTGAAGAAGAAAAAATGGGCCAAAATTGTGTCCCAGCTAACGAAAAAATTTGTTACGAACCAAGCCGAGTTAAACGTCAATGTGAACTCCGCGCTGTATATTTGCCTTTTTTCACCCAAAATGCTGCTTCATTTTGTGTTTTTCATCATGGGACCTAAGAAAAATGGCGTCTCCATCTCATCGTCCTCTGGTAAGTGTCTTTATAAATCAATAAATGTGCACGTACGGGTGTGTAAGACATACTTTATATGGGAGTTTTCATGGGACCAGAATGGATTAGTTGGTTTTACATGTATCCTATGGAAAAACTCGCTCCAGTTAATGAATGATTCGCCCAAGGAATGTGATGCCGGAACGGATTAAATTCATTACTTAAGGTCATGAAAATGAATTGGGATTTAACAGTTCAATGACCTTATTTATTGAAAAGTGTCCAAAAGACCCATATTTACGTGGTATCGGGTTGACACCAAAATATGCAGCATCGTACCATACACACACACACACACACACACACACACACACACACACTCACTAGTGTCACTTAATGGAGACAAGTGTTAAACATTTCCAAACAGTGACACATGAGTGGACAAAAATCCTAACTGTCGGGACGGACAGTGAACGCACCATGACAACTGCGACCAAGCTCTTTTAAACATTTACTAGTATGACATAAACATGTAAAGTCTATAAACCTCCTTCTGTCATGAGTGTTTTTGCTGCCACAAAATGAAAAACAATGAATGGGTATTAATAGTGATTAATCAAAATTAATACAATGACCCTGTGATTAATCAGATTAAATATTTTAATCATTTGACAGCCCTAATTTGTACCATGTACAATCATTAATGACGCAGGTGAGATCATTTAATCAAAGTCATGAAAACTATCAAACGTGACGGAATAAACTAAATGATCCCAAATAAACAACGGAACGGAGCAAAAATATCACTGGTAAAATGAACAAAAATGAACAAAATAACTGACAAAATTAACAAAATAATTGGCAAAAATGTAAAAAAAAAATGAACAGCATATTTAACAAAATGTAAAAAAAATGACTGAAATAATGCAAAATGTAAAAAAATGAACAAAAAAAACTGACAAAATGTAAAAAATGAACAAAATACCTGACTTAATGTACAAAAATGAACAAAATAAGTGACAGAATGTACAAACATGAACAAAATGCTTGACAAAATGTACTAAAAAGGACAAAGTAATTGATATAATGTACAAAAATAAACAAAACAATTAACATAATGTACAAAAATGAACAAAATGATTGATAAAATGTACGAAAAGGACAAAATAATTGACATAATGTACAAAAATGAACAAAATGATTAGCAAGTTGTTCGAAAAAAAAAACAAAATAATTGCCAAATAAACAAAAAGAAACAAAATATTGACACAATGTACAAAAATGAATAAAATACAGTAAGTAACAAAATGTACAAAAATGAACAAAATGGTTGACAAAATGTATGAAAATGAACAAAATAATTGTCATAATGTACAAAAATAGACAAAATAACTGACAAAATGTACAAAAATGAAAAAAATGATTGATAAAATGTACAACAAAGGACAAAATAATTGCCAAATATAAAAAATAAACAAAATATTGATATAATGTACAAAAATTAACAAAATACAGTGTTACAAAATGTACAAAAATGTACAAAATGGTTGACAAAATGTACGATAAAGGACAAAGTAATTGATAAAATGTACAAAAATAAACAAAATAATTGACATAGTGTACAAAAATGAACAAAATGATTGACAAAATATACAAAAAAGGACAAAATAATTGCCAAATATAAAAAATTAGCAAAATATTGATATAATGTACAAAAATTAACAAAATATGGTGTTACAAAATGTACAAAAATTTACAAAATGGTTGACAAAATGTACGAAAAAGGACAAAATAATTTCTAAATGTAAAAAAAAGAAACAAAATATTGTATTTTGTTCAACTTTTATGGATTTTTTTTCATTTTTATTCATTCTGTGGTTGTTTTGTTCAACTTTTATGTTTTTTTTTATTTTTATTTATTTTTGTGGTTATTTTGTTCATCTTTTGTGGATTTTTTCATTGTAATTCATTTTGTAGCTATTCTGTCCACTTTTGGATCATTTTGTTCATTTTTTGTCCATTTCATTCATAATTAGTTAATTCTCTTGATTATTCATTTCAACTTTTCTTCATTTTTGGTTGTTGAAAGGATAATTTCTTTCATTTATATCTGTTCTGTCTTATTCACGTTGTGGATAATTTGTTCATTTTCTTATTTCCTTCATTTTTATTAATTTCGTGGACATTTTGTTCAACTTTTATGGATTTTTTTTTTCATTTTTGCTTATTTTGTTGTTATTTTGTCCATTTAAGAGTTCGTTTTGTATCATTTTGTGGATGATTTTAATATTCTTTCCTCACTGTGCTGACTGTTTTATACAGTACATCTTGTGTCTAGTTTGTTCACAGTCTTGATTTTATTTCCCTCATTTTTATTCATTTCGTGGTTATTTGTTCATCTTTTATGGATTTTTTTTTTGTTCATTTTTGTTCATTTTGTTGTTATTTTGTCCATAATATTCTTTCCTGATCGTGCAGACTGTTTGTTGATTTTCTTGATTTTTCCCTTCATCTTTGTTCATTTTGTGGATGATTTTAATATTCTTTCCTCATTGTGCTGGTTGTTCATTTTCTTGATTTTTTTTTTCCCTTCATTTTTTTCATTTTGCAGACACTTCCGTTATGATTCCCAAAATTTCCGCGGCTGCAAACATCCATCCCGGTCCTATTGACTCCACACAGGAGCGTTAACGGAGAATCAGAGTGAAGGTGAGTCTGATGGACTCGAGTGAAAACAATGACCTGCCGGTGACCCGACGGTGCTGGAGTTTACAGGGATCTGTGCTGTTCGCTTTAATACGGTACGCGACGGCGGCGGCGGCGGCGGCGGTCGGTCCCGCCTGAACGCCGCCGTTCCTAAATGTTCATCTCACAGTCACTTCTGTTCTGGTTCAATCTGTGGAACCAGGAGCAGAACCGTGATCCGATGACGTAAAAAACGAACAAAAACAAGCAACAAAATCAACAGAAATCAACAAAATGAGCAGCAACATTAAGGGAATGAACAAAATAAGAAACAAAATGAACAAAATAAGAAACAAACTGAACGAAAATGAACAAAAACAAGCAACAGAATCAACAGAAATCAACAAAATGAGCTGCAACATTAACCAAATGAACAAAATAAGAAACAAATTGAACAAAATTGAACAAAAATTAAAAAATAAGAAAGAAATTGAACAGAAATGAAAATAAGAAACAAAATGAACAAAATAAGAAAATTGAACAAAAATGAAAAAATAAGAAACAAAATGAACAAAATCAGAAACAATTTGAACAAAAACAAAAATGAACAAAATAAGAAACAAAATGAACAAAATATGAATCAAATTGAACAAAAATGAAGAAAAGAAGAAACAAAATAAGACAAATTGAACAAAAATGAAAAAGTAAGAAACAACATTAATCTAATAAGACACAAAATGAACGTAATGAGCAGCAAAATTAACAAAAATGAAAAAGACAAGCAACAGAATAAACAAAAATTAAATCCATAAGGAAGACAACAAAATAAAAAGCAATATTCACAAAAAAATTAACAAAAGAAGCAATAAAATAAAAAAACAAGCAGCAAAATGAACAAAGAAACAAAATGATCAAAAATGAACCAAACGAGGAACAAAATAAACAAAAACTAACAAATAAGGAACAAAACAAACAAAATGAACAAAATAGGAAGCAAAATGAACAAAATAAACAAAAATGAAAAATAAACACAATGAACAAAATAAGAAACAAACTCAACGAAAATGAACAAAAACAAGCAACAGAATGAACAAAAATCAACAAAATAAGCAGCAACATTAACCGAATGAACAAAATTGAACAAACATAAAAAATAAGAAACAAATTGAACAGAAAATAACAAAATAAGAAACAAATTGAACAGAAAAGAACAAAATAAGAAACAAAATAAACAAAATGAACAAAATAAGAAACAAATTGAACAGAAAAGAACAAAATAAGAAACAAAATGAACAAAATAAGAAACAAATTGAAAAAAATAACAAAAATGAAAAATAAACAAAATGAACAAAATAAGAAACAAATTGAACAAAACTGAAAAAAAAACTGTTTTGTGGTCAGATGAATCCAAACCATAGATGTCGTGGACTGAAGAGTAAAGAGGTTTTAGAGAAAGACACACATCCAGAAAACATCTTCCTGCATGTTTTACCCAGATGACACTAAACCACATTCTGCATCCATCACAACAGCATGGCTTCACACCAGAAGAGTCCAGGTGCTGAACTGGCCTGCCTGCAGTCCAGCCCTCTCAACCACTGAAAACATTTGAAGCGTCATGAAGCAAAAAATCCTGCAACAAAGGCCCGGGACTGTTGAGCAGCTAGAATCCTGCTTCAGCCTCTCCTAAAAGTCCAGCAGACATTGACAGAGTCATTCAAAAAAGAGGAGATACTACACAGTAGACATGGCCCTGGTCCAGCTTTTTTGAGATGCGCTGCTGCCATCGAGTACAAAAGGAGCCGATAATGTCCGTGAGATGGCAAAAATGGCTCAGTTCTACAAGGAATGGGTTTGTGAGACTTTACGAGATATTACCGACCGTCCTAACTTTTTTGGAAGTGGGGTTATAGTTAACGCATTTATTGACCGTCTTCATGTTGCATAATGGTTTTACCAGTTTCATCCAGTTTGTCACCTCCTTGCTGTTCATTCGAGGCAAAAAACTGCTAATCAGACATGTTATTTTCTAGGTTTAATGTGTTGAGAACACGTTAAACGCCACAGGTCGCACATATTTGTGTAAATATTTGAAGTGAAAGCACCTTCAAACGGGTGCTTTCACTGCCCACACGGAGAAATCTTTTACATTTCTTTGCTTTTGGAATTTCCTCTAAACGTCCTTCAGTTTGGACTGAAAGAAGAAATGTTAAAGGCGTGAAGGAGAGCCCTGAATACCGCACCGTAAAACGAAATCCACTGCAGGTTTATTCAGAAAACATCCACATTTCACCGGCTGGAGGTTTATTAAAGAGGAACGGTGAAGACACCGTATTTACCGTGGCTTTTAGCTGTGACGCCTGACCAGCTCTGTTTAATCCAACTCTAGTTTGTTTGCTCGTAAAGTCTGGTTCTTTTGGGGCGGTACATGTACAAATAGAACTCTGGTGTGGATCAACCAACAAACTCTGGTTGATAATGTGAAATGTAAGAAAAACTCCATTAAAAAAGGGAGGGTTGATACCAGGAAATGTATTTTCTACACCAGGTGGCCTTCTGTACCATGGTCACCCACAAAGAATTGGTGTCAGGAACAAATAAAGCATTCAGTGGACCCTTACCGACCTGTTCTGTGATTCAAAGCACCTGAAATGCTGTAAATGGACAATACACCATTCTTTGATGTTGGCCCAGTTGTAGGAAAACAGGATAAAAAAGAGGACTTGTGAAGGGTTCTGCGCCAGAGCCTACATTACAACTGTTCTCTGATCTGAAATATGAACCAGGATGAAACTGCTGTTGTCTCAGTTTTTCCACTTGTTCAGTCGCTTTCCCAAAATAACACTGGTCCACCACAAAACATAGGTCTTGATCTGCTTCAGGTGAACCAAATGCAGGGAGCAGACTTACAACACAGGGTATTGTGGGTAAATACAACCAAAGTAAACATGTACAGTGTGAAATCTGGGAGAAACGGCCCACAGATGTGGACTGAGGACGAGGTCGAAGCTCTGATAGAAACATGTTCAGATGAAAATATGTGATGACTGCTGGTAAACACACACTGAATGATGCAACCCCAATCCAACCAAGACCCCAATGGAACCAATACCCCAATCCAACCAAGTCCCCAATCCAACCAAGACCTCAATCCAACCAAGACCCCAATCCAACCGAGACTCCAATCCAACCAAGTCCCAAATCCAACCAAGTCCCCAATGGAACCAAGACCCCAATGGAACCAATACCCCAATCCAACCAAGTCCCCAATCCAACCAAGACCTCAATCCAACCAAGACCCCAATCCAACCGAGACTCCAATCCAACCAAGTCCCAAATGCAACCAAGACCCCAATCCAACCAAGTCCCCAATGGAACCAAGACCCCAATCCAACCAAGTCCCCAATCCAATCAAGACCCCAATCCAATCAAGACCCCAATCCAACCTAGTCCCCAATCCAACCCCAAGTCCCCAATTGTACTGAATCTAGCAGACTTCTCATGCTTTGTAGTTCCAAGGCCATTGAACCAGCATCAGTTTGAAAATGCTTAATGGGGAGTAATCCGAATCCCCTGAAATCTACCAGCATGTTAAGGATAAGAGACACTCCTTTGAAGGCAGCAACATCTGGATCCTTGCCAGGGAAGACAGATAGTTTGAGAGAGGTGTCAAGGAGGTCATCTTTGTTACCCTGGACCTGACATATCAACCTCATCTACTGTTACTTCAACATGCTAGCAACTCAGTTAAACTTAAAAAACCACCATCTCCAGTAGAAGTCTGTATCTGACAACAAACAACTGTCACATAGTTATATTTACTTGTTTGTGAAAATCCTCAGTCGTCCAGGTCATAGTGTGCAAGGCGTGTGGTTTTCCTTCTGCTGACTGGACTGGACTGGAAATTTGGTTTGAAGACGTTTCGCTACCTATCCAGGAAGCTTCTTCAGTTCTAAAAAAAAAAAAAAAACTGAAGATGCTTCTTCAAACCAAATATTAGTGTCATTGTTGCTCGTGGGGGAATGTGGGTGATAGAGAACAGACAGAGCACATGTGTCGAACAGCATTTACTTCAGAAGGGGATCAATTCTTCCTCTGTGGTGCCGTGCTACTCGATCAGTGCACGACATGCGCCATCTATTGGACAGCGTTGGGATTACACAACTCAAATGAGATTGGATTGGAACCAAATAAGTTATTAGATGGAAATAAAATAATTGAACAACAAATAAAAATTGTAGGGGTGTCTATTTTTACTCAATCTCAATACCTTTCTCACACATTTAGCAGGCGGCTGTGGCTCAATAGGTCATATGACAAACACTTACCCACAGCTACAGTTGAGTGTATGTTATGTAAAACTATCAATATACTGAATAAATAGAAGATATGAAGGTCTGACTAGTTACCATAGCAACATGTCATTCAAACCCCAGCACGGCAGTGATTTGTCAGATTATTTGCAATAATATCTTAATAACGAAGCAAAAAGTTAAAGATGGCTCATCACATTATTTATTAGAGGATCCAAATAAAACGTTTGAGACATAATGAACATTTATTCACTTGGTATTTTCAGATAGAATCACATGTATCTATGGGAAAAGAAAGCTTTTTGGAGCCTGACAATCGGTTCCCCAGTGGCCAAGCGGTGGTATTACAACTTAACGATACTTCCACATTGGTCTCACTGAACAGCCCCGGTCGTTGACCTTTGGCATTAATGCAGGTGAAGCAGCATAAATGGGCCTTGAGGCTGCACACAAAGATAAGAGACAATGTCATTTAAATCCACTGAGGTTGTGTTTGAAAGAGAAAACCTACTCATATCATCACAGAGAAAAATAGTGGAAGCAGTACAACTCCTCCTGCTTTTGTTTTGGTGGTGGTTTAGTAGCTGTGAGGGCATTTTGGTCCTCTGCTGCTGATATTAAGACGGATTTTGAATATTAATACCCCCTATAATCCCTTGAATACTACACTGGTTCCATGTAGACCTAGTGCATACAGAACAAACCCGTGCATCCGGTTCAGTGTTAAACTCCTCCTTCCATTCTAAGCGTGTGCGACGCTGTTTTCCTCTCGCTGTTTGTTCAGAGCTGCTTCCTGCTAAACTAAACAGACTGTAACAACAGGCGCAAATGCCAGAATCAACATTTTGTAACCTATTTGATACATTAATTAACTTAATTAATTCCACCAGCATTATGTTTCCGTCTGCTCGCTGCTGAAAATGTGCTGTAATTGAAGTCTAGTTTGCAGAGTCAGACGTACTTGGCTGAGTAAAAGTTAAATAAACGTATAATTAACAAGCTGTTCGCAAATTTACAATCACGTTCGTCAGCAGTCAGGGACACATTTCTCTATATAGTTCATCCCGTTAGCAGGTTGAGTCTGACTTAAAGTATATAGTGACCTACATGATAAATTCATATGAATTTACTCATGGTAATTGGTTTGTAATTTTATCTTTTGGCTGGATTTTATGGATTTAATGGACTTCATGTCGAGAAAAGTGAACATAAACACCAAACACGTTCCATTTTGTTCCATTTGTGGCTTATTTTATTGATTTATTTTCAGTTTCTGGACTATTTTCTTCATTTCGTGCTCATTTATTGCATATTTTTGTTCATTATTGTTTACATGTTTGACTGCATTGCTCATTTATGGAATTATTTTTGCTGTTTTTGTTCAATTTTGTTTATTTAGTTGGGTACTTATTTTCATTTTTGCTAAGTTTGCAGCATATTGTCTTCATTTTTGTTCATTTATTTAATAATTTTGTTGATTTATTGCTTATTTGGTTTATTTTTGTTTGATTTTGTTGCTATTTTTTGTTCATCTTGTGAATTATTTTAATACTATTGCTTATTTCCATCTTTATCTTTGTTATTTTGTTCAACATTGTTCCTTTTGTTTCTTATTTTTTTGAATTTTCATCTATTTTGTGACTATTTTGTTTGATTTCTTGACTTTTTTGTCCAGTATGGGGATTATTTTTCTCATGGTGTGACTTATTTTCATTATTTCCTTCATCATTTTGTTCAGTATTGTACTTTTTATTGCTTATCAGGTTTATTTCAGTTCATTTCTTGTTCCTGTTTTGTTCATTTTATGGCATATTTTGTCCCCATCATAAACTTACGCAATAAAAGACATAAACTGACAGGTTAAATATTCAACTGGAAACACAGCGTCCAACTCTCAAACCTTTCAAAAGAATTAAAAAAAAAACATCCCGACAACCTGCACCTTCTCTGACGCTTCACGTCACCTCACTTTAACCCTCGTGTGGGATTTGGGTCAAACTGCCGCTTTGTCATATATTTGTAAAGAGAAGCTGTGTCGTGTGGGGGAAAAAAGGAACAAAATCATTACTAAAACAAAAAAGATAGTTAAAAATGAAAACAATGAACAACATTGAAGAAAAATAGGATGAAAATTATCTTCACACTGAACAAGATAATGAAGAAAATGAGCACAATTAGTCAAAAAATGAAACAAAATAACCATCAATATCAACAAAACTGCACAAAAAGCAAAACTATGCATGAAATGAACAATGAACAACTAGTTGAGCAAAAATAAGCAAAAAAATGAAAAAATGCCAAGGAAAAGTGAACAAATGTGAAGGAAAAACAAACAAATGTGAAAGAAAAATGAACCAATGTGAAGGAAAAACAAACAAATGTGAAGGAAAAATGAACAAATGTGAAAGAAAAATGAACAAATGCGAAAGAAAAATGAACGAATGTGAAGGAAAAATGAATAAATGTGAAAGAAAAATGAACAAATGTGAAGAAAAAATGAACAAATGTGAAGGAAAAATGAACAAATGTGAAGGAAAAATGAACAAA
>JAQQAE010014081.1:0-12520 GCA_029823295.1 Pseudamia nigra | reverse complement strand
TGTTTCCCCCCCCCCCCCCCCCCCGTGATCCTGCTTATCAAATGGCCACAGAGACTGTCAGTTGTGGATGTTGTCACAAATTAGAAAAGCCATTTTTTTGAGCATGTTGGTGATTTCAAACATTTCAAACCTCCATGTTATGTGATGAAGAGAATTTCCAAACTTCTTGCAGCTCTAGGTATCCTGTCAAGAGTTTTACAGTCATCTCTTTTATCACTGTAGTCAATAGGGACAATATTTTATGGCACAGGTGTGAAACTTGTGCCATGGAGGGCCGAGAACATGAAGGTTTTCTCTCCAACCAGCGGGTGATTTCACTGATTAGCTCCTCTCCTCAATTTGAAGGCGTGCTGTTAAGTCACATCACCTGCTTTAGTGACTGGTTGGAGAGAAAACCTGCAGGGTCTTGGCCCTCCATGGCATGACTTTGACACCCCTGCTTTGTGGGCTGGGGTGTAGTACTGGTGAATGGGCGCTGGGGGGAACGGGCTTCAAATTTTCTTGCGGCAGTCTCATTTCCTGTACCTGTAATATTTCCATGATTGATGTGCATGCAAATGACCACATGGTTACCACTGTACCGACTGACAACAGATGTCATGAAAAAACAAACCCATGTCCTCTGCATATAAACTGAAGAGACTGTTTATGGATGCTAGCAAATGTCAACCAGTGGTCAACATCCAGTCCATAACAGACTCCACACAAACCTCAGCACATGTTAATTATTTAAACACTGGTATTGAACATGCTGAACAGCCCCAGTCTTTAGATTACTGCTTTTTTTTTTTTTAAACAGAAATAACAGCAGCTTTGTCTGAAATGGCCCTATTTTATTTTTGTTGTGCACGAAGGTACAGACACATCCAAATGTCAGTATCAGCTCACATCCATGAGAATTTTTGGTAATTGGTTTTAAAAACATTTATTGTGACTGATTTATAATAATAAATCAGAGTCCTGTTCTTGCTGTCATACCGTCCCAGGATCCCATATTCAGGAGGAGAGATTACGTGTGTGTGTGTGTGTGTGTGTGTGTGTGCCGGCCACATGGATGTAAATCTTCTTACCAATCCTCTTTCTTCTGTGTGACGGCAACATACACTGCTGCTTTGACACACTTTTCATCTGCATGAAACTCCTGAAAATCCTTTTCGTGCTGATGAAAAGTTGTACATATTATCTCAAGTTGACATGACACAGCAGTTCCTCTTTGGTGAGCCATTAACTGTTTGTTTGATCAGTAGTTAACATTTAAACTGTTTTTTTGGTTTTTTTTTCTGAGCTAAAAATCATACATACTTCAAAGTCAAGACTATGGCGGGAAGCAAACATATTGTTTTCAGTGATGTCTGTTTGCTCACCCTAATAATTAACCAGGAAACATTAATATTTTAGGCTACTTTGTGATTCAGTTAGTCACAAGAAACTAATTTAGTTTGGTATTTGAAACACTTGGGGAAACGGCGCTTTTTAAATCACTTTTTATTCATTAGTTTTGAACTTTATTCAACCTCATTTTCTGCTTGAAAGCAAATCTGTCAGGACCATTGGTCAGTTAATTTTTCACCTTATGCATTAGATTTTTTTAAAAACGGCTCTGAAAGACCTAAAAACTGCTGGAAGGCTGTGATTGGCTGTTTCATTTCCTCATTCATACCGACTATATCACAGAGCATACACAAAACCAAGAGGCAAGGATCAGGGCTAAGCAATGTGGCCAGTGCGTCATGACTTTTTTTAAAAATACAAAGTGATTTTTCTCCCCAGTCCTGATTGAGAAGTCTGTATGAAAGCTACAGCTTCTGCAGAGTCAGACATTCACAGCTTCTAGTTTTTCTATACAACATGCTTTTTCTTGGCAGAAAGCATGACTGCAATTCTGTTAATGTTGTACATTGATAATGATGCTGACGATGCTTGATGAAGTTTTACTGAGTCAGTAAGATGGTATTACTCATAATCACACAACCCCTTGCACAGCTCCACCCCATTTGTCCTAATATGGTCACTTCTTGCATTTGACTCCAGACTGTATTTGGCATTTGGCTATGAACTGGCTCCAAAATGGCATCTAGGAAGTTGCAGCCCGATTGGCCTCAAAATCACAATTTAGAATTCAATGGGTGACATCATGGGTACTCTTTCAACTAATCCACACAGTCTACTGATGAGTATATCTTTGTGCTATTGCTCTGGTGTTAGGAACCTCAAACAACCTACGAACCAGGAGCCCAATGCAGAGGTGTCTCAGATTGCCCTAACTTCAGTGTGCACTGAGAACCAAATTCTAAAGAGACTGTCAATTTTTAAAATGGTCAACTTTACAGCAGAAATGAATACAAAAAAACTGCTTACAGCCTTGTGCAAACAAGGATTTTGGTCTCAATAGCATATTTCCACCAATGTGAACATTATGTAACTATCCAATTTAGATGATCCAGACTCCAATATTTGTGTATAATTAAGGCCATGGCCTGTTTGACAGGTGTGCACGAGCCAGAGGTTCATCATTTCATTCAGCCTCAGCTCCACTAGCTCTCCACCTCCAAGTCCATTTTTGGATCAGAAGGACTACACTCCACATTCAAACTTCAGAAAACCTGTGGGTGATGTCACAGAAAGTTTGCCCATCTTTCATATACAGTCTATTATTGTGATTTGCTGCAGTGATTAATTTAAACAGTATTAAAGTTTTACTTAAAAGTTTTATTTTTTCCAGGGACAGTAAAATAGCAGTTTGTCAGGTTAGTTCACCTGCACAGAAAGTTTTAATAAACACACTGAATTTGTTGTAATATTTCAAAGGGAACAAGTGTGGCAGATTATATGTATAGCTTCTGTTTAATATTAAATTTACACTTCATCTGCCAAAGTCCATTTTATGATAAATTTTTTCATAGTTCAGTTTTAACATAGTGAGGTTTTAGCTAAAGACCTAACATCATGTTGCCTACTTTTTTCATTTCCTAGTAACGTCTTGTCTTGCCTGTGTTTTTTGTTTCTGTCAGTTTATAGCTAAATAAATAAAATCAATTACAGCAGCAACTATTAAATGATTAAAGATTGACCACCGCTAAATAAGTTACATTGCTTAATTTTATACACTATATTGCTGTTTTTTTTACTCATTATAGAGAAGCTTTTTGTTCTCCATGGACGGTGCTATTTTAGTTTCTAAGTACAGTATAACCATCATAGGAACATGCATGTATTTGTTTGTGTACTTTCACTGAATTTTCACTACCTGTTGTGACAATGAATCATCCTCTTGCAATGTTTTTTATGTACTTGATGCACTGTGCGTAATGTAGTGGTGACGTGCACCTCCCAGAACCCCACAGTTCCATGCAGTGACACACATTCGTTTCACCAGCTGCATCATTCCATCAGATGCACCAGAGAACCACACAAGAAAATAACCACACCGGCAGCTGATGATACATGGTTGTTTTTCCCGCGGGGCAAGAAAAAACAGTAAACTTTTTCCTCCTTCCAGTGATGATTTCTGACCAATGAGAGAAGAGTTTGTTTGCACATGGCATTTGTTTATAAGTTTGGACTACATGACTGTAGACTGATACCCTGTGAACACAAACCACCCAAAGGACAGTTGCATCAAGTGTATCATTTTTATTATGTACCAGTAATCAGTGGTTAGTCTGTGTCAATGGGTGTAATTGTGGGATTTTGATTCACTGTGCGTTGCACATACATTAATTGCGTTAAAATTTTTAATCATATTAATCATGCAAATGAATTAATCTGGATTAACGCATTAATTTTGACAGCCCTAGTTGACACAGATGTTCTGTTGATTCTACGGTGGTACATGTACGTCTACCTTAATCTGTACAGAAACGTTTGTCCTGACATTAGAGGGAAGAAGTCACTGGTCCCGCCCTCCTTATCTCTGTTAAATATTAAACAGCACCTGCAAAAGTAAATATAATTCTCCTTTGATGAGAAACTGCCTGTGGTGGATGTGAACATGTCGCTGCTAGCAGGAGTCCTGTGGTGCTGTGGAAACACTTTACAGCCAGGCTCATGGTATGCGGGTGCACAGTCATCTCAGCTGTGTGTCGTTGTCACGGAAACTGAATTCAGTCCTGACCATTCATACATTAAAATGTCAGAGTTTACAGTTTCAGTTTTGCTATGGGATATCTGAATCCCCTAACAAACAATGTCAGGTCTATTCACACAAACAGAACAAGAACTAATATAACAATAACATTTGAGAGCATCAACACTGAACAGTAATGACGTTCTGTAAAGAGTGGTACCAACAACAGCCTGCACTCCAGCTGTGGCAGAGTCCCAACATGAATACTGATCACCTACTGCTGGATACAAACTAGGTGCAGAGTACAGACTTCAAGTTGCACGTTTCTTAACCTTGTATTGACCTTCCCATGTACAAAATAAATGTGGTACTCAAGACAAAAATAAATGTTACTCCAGTAAATTCACATTTCCCTCGTCAATATTTTAAAATTTGCAATACATCTGGATGGAAACTAGCTGACTGACTAGATGAGTGTGCAGCCCAGTTGATTTATTACTTTTCATACTCTTATGAGTAGAGCTGAATTGGTTTAACATGATGTCTTGTCAATTCAGATGCATTCTGAGTGGCTGTTGGTGAAAATGATAGTAATATTTTTTCCTTTGAACCCAGCACCTTCTAGCTGTGAGGCACAACTGCTACCCACTGCACCACCGTGTCACCCAATCCTGGCAAAATGTATTCATGTAGTATATTTACAGTCCAATGCAACTCTATGCGCTTTTGGAGCCAAACAGAGGTCACCTTAACAGCTGCCAGTACAACTTTTAAGTTATTTCTGCATCAGCCTCATTCCTTGAACCTTGTCCATTGGTGTGGACAGCCCTTCAAACTGGTTTGTTGTCATGTATTCACATTAGAGTTTATGCTCATTCAAGTGTTTCTGCGTACCTGTATGCTGCCGAAGGAATGGATAAAGCTGAAGGTACAGAACACAGATGGAGCCTCCTCCCAGGACAAACAGGGATAAAGAGCTATGAGCTGTTCCATAGTCACTTCAGTAAGAACATCATCTTGTGTAACAACAAACCCAGCACGTATACCTTGGACTCTTTTACACTCCACTCCTGTAGTAACTGTATGTGTGCACAGTATGAATGATGTACTGGTTATCATTCACCACTTGACAGTCAGCATTAAAAATAGCTGAGTTTTCTGAAAAGCACAGTGGTCAGCAGGGAGGGGGTGGGGCTCATTCATTAAAGGGTCCAGAGGACAAAAGGCTGATGAAACAATAAGATAATCGTGTTGTCCAGCAGCTGGTAGAGGCCAGATAAGTCTGTGAAGGGTCCAGACCATCTCAGACACAACATGAGGGTCTTTGACAGTTTATAGTCTCAGCTCTTTGGAACCGAAGTTATCAGTTAACAACAAATGCACAGAACAAACAGGCTTTATGATGATTGAGATAATGTGAGAGCATAGAGTGAAGCTAAAAGTGGAATATTTGTCTGTGAATGGAAGGCACAGATTTACATACAGTACTGCTTTAAAAGGAAAAACTAAATTCAATGGAGTTGCTGTTACAACTACACTGAATAGTAATATTAGTAACGTGCTATGTGTCAGTAATGTTGCATGCACATACATTACATTAGTAATATTGGTGTGCATATGACCTCCCGATAAAACAATGTTGTTTTCTGGTTCTGTTTATTTGATATTTTTGTTCATTTTGTGGTTAATTTTGGTTCATTGTTGGATTATTTTGTTCATATTTGCCAATATTTTCAATGGGTTGTTCATTTTGGTAAATTCTTCATTATTTTTGCTTATTTTTGTTATTTAATTGTTGTCTACATTCATGTTCATTTTGTGTATTAATTTTCTCAGTTTTGTTCATTTTCCTGATTATTTTGTTCATTTTTTTTTCTCACATTATTTTGTTCATTTAGTTTATTTTTGCCAAATTTTTGGCTTACTTGCATTTCTGTGCTTCCTTAATAATTGTATGCCGAGCATAAAGATATGTTTATGACATGTTCCCCTCATTAAAAATCTCCATTATCTGAGATGTATTGCGTAAGAATTCCACTACCTTATTTTCAAATTTAATTCACAGCTATGGTTATATTTACACAAAACGCCTCATTTTCTGGAGCATTTCTTTCGCACGAATCATTTTCATGTGATCAGACATCTGACATGTCATCAGATCATGTCTCAGACATTTATACGTTGCTGCAGCGTTGTCCCTGCTTGTTGCCATGGCGACAGAGTCCAAAATGGAGCGTCAGTGACTCCCGGCTGAATAAAACATGGAGGGAGAAGCAGGAGTCCTGGGAAAAGCAATCACACATGGCTGCACTGTACATACAGCAGCTGAGTGTGTCATTACATAGCGCGCACAGACACACACACACACAGTCAGCAGCTCATCAGTTTGTGTAGCCACTTTTCTCTTCATTTATGTTCACTCTGTCGTGACATTTCAATGAGTCTGTAATGAGACGCAGAGATGGGAATGTTCAGTGTTAACACTCCGAAGACGAGTCTGGCCTGCTGTCTGGTTTAACACTAAAATTCCAAATGATGGGTAAAAAAAAATTTTTTTTAATTGTTGCAATGTTTTCTATATAAACAAGAATGCAGCTGGAGGTTTTCATCCATAATTCTTTGGCACATTCCATATCTGGTAGTAAACGCACTGGTCTTTAACCCCAGTTTCACACAGGTTCATTCATATGAAAAAAAATACAAATTAAAAAATGGTGCTCTAAAATAATGCACTTCTAAAACGTACAGTACATTCACTTGTGTCTCATTATAGACAGTATAAACGCAACATATTTCATACAGTCAAGTTCTTTTTATTTGAAAATATACACCCACTCATTTCTGAGT
The DNA here is from genome assembly GCA_029823295.1 of Pseudamia nigra. Classification (NCBI taxonomy): domain Eukaryota; kingdom Metazoa; phylum Chordata; class Actinopteri; order Kurtiformes; family Apogonidae; genus Pseudamia; species Pseudamia nigra. The sequence goes on along the minus strand of JAQQAE010014081.1, from coordinate 5,607 downwards.
CTGCAATGTGTTCTTTTTGGAACACAATTTAAGGCTAAAATGAATTAAAATAACTGTAATTTGAAACAGCTGATTTTTACCATGATTTGGCAGAAAAGTAGCAGAACGGGTTGAGCAGTATAGATGGACTGTGGATCAACAGGTTTTCATTAAACAGATGAGAAACTTATTGAAATGTTTAAACATGAACAGATTTGGATATTTCACACTGATTTATGATAGAATTAAAATAATCAAGGGGTGGGGTATCTGTCACAGGACATAATGCTCTGACTGCACAACTTAAATTTAATGAGAAACTGTCAATTCACCCTCTGTCCCTGCTCTTCAAGATATTTCAGTAAAATATCTGAACAATTTCATGGTTACACTGGAGGAACGGTCGCAAATATTAAGTCAGCAGAGCTCATTTTGGGGGATATGTAATGTCAAAATGTGGTATTTATTAATGTAATGATTATTTAAATTCTTCTGGGTCAAAGCGATGGATCAGTGTCATAATCGAAGTGTCCTCCTCCTGCTGCTGCTGATTATAATGATATAGCTAAAAACACAACCTGTGTAAATGTATGATATTTTATTTAAATTCTGTTATGGAGCTGCTAAAATTTCAAGAACCATCTTGTATTTGTAACCACTGTTTCTTTTCTCCATTGTTCAGTAAATTTTAATTAGACATCAGTATTGTTTCTAAATAAATATGCGACTGATCTTGATGTTCTTGTTGTTTTTCAGCTGTCTGTGAACTGTGAAGCAGGATGAATGGCTATGAATCCCCGACACTCGCCTCAGGCATTTTTGGTTCCTACAATGCCCAGATCAAGTCAGTATTTCAGAATTCACTCATCCTGTCAATTAGTGTATTTTGGGACAGTGTCATGTGATCAGTTCCAAATACTATCATGATTTACTGGGAACCAAACAGTCATGGGAAGAGCTGCAACAATGAATAAATTAACTATTTTAATAAGAGGAGTTTTAGTTGTTCATGGAGTACCTTCCATCCAAAAAGTCCAAATTCTGTGATTCCAGCTCCTTGAATGTGAATTTTGGTTTCTTTCTTTCTTTCTCTACGACGGTGACATGATTATCTGTGTTGTGGCCAAGCAAGGGATGTCATCCTGGGCTTTGAGGATTGTTATATGCAACCCTGAATACCTGGAATGAGTCTTTTGCTGAACACCTCTGTAATTAGCATGTACACTCAGAGGTGCACCTGTTGCATATTTTACAATATTTTATCGTCTAAATGATCAGTCAGTTAATCAAAAAAATAGTCAACAGGTTGATGCATATGTACGCTACCAGTCAAAAGTTTTAGCACGCCCCAATTTTTCTAGTTTTTTTATGTTATTTTTTTATTTTCGGATAATGTTAACTTTTTGTTTTTAACTTCTGGTAGTTCAGCACTTACCTTTGTACCATCTCAAGCTATTCATTGACCTTGAACTGCTTTAATTTCAACAAAAAACTGGAAAATTTGGAGTGTTCTAAAACTTTGGATTGGTAGTGTATATGTGAGCAGCCACCAGCAACAAAGTTGGCCTGGCACAAGTCCTGTAAACAAAATTTGCATAATATGTTAGTTGCAATGATCAAGAAACGCTGCATACTTCAAATAACAGTATGGAGGTTTTTAAAACTGCAAGCTGTGTATGTGAATTTGAGTTCTTTTAGGGGAAAATCCCTGCGGGACTTGCTATTTTTGGGTGAGAGTCGGGGGCTAATGATGATAAAATGATTACTGAAGACATGTTTTGAAGGTTTGTGAAAACTGTTTTATAATATGTCAAATAGTCTGCATTGTTTCTCTCTTTCTAAGAACCAAACCTTTTTAATTAATTTTTAATGAAAACTGCAACTTAAGATGTTCCTGTGCACAGCTGCAGGTCTTCCTTTAAAGGTTGTAATAGATCCAACAGGTTCCCACTGAGCACAGAGAGGTAAAGCTTAGACATGTTTTAGAGGACAGTTTACTGTCCCGAAACATTTAACAGGTGCTTTTTATCAGGTTTGCTGACAAAGAACAATTTTAACTTGAATTTGAGTATGCAGCCTGTAAAACCAGACATGGATGTGAAATGTTCATATCAGGCCATTTTGTATCAAATGACATTGATCCAGTTTCACCCACCAGTTTTTTGCTGATTTTTGTCAAGTTAAATTCGAAGAAACCACATGTTTGAGGTTTTCAGGATTAGTAAATGATTCAACAGGTGCAAATTACATAAAAGACACAACACCAAAAATATTTTGCTCCAGTTTTTTTAAATTTTTTTTATTTGATCGTATGACTTATCTTGCTTCATCATTGTGAAAGCCAGAATACTCAATCTTGGGTAGAGTAAAGTGTTTTGGCTTCAAAAATCCAGGATGGTGGCTGAAGATTTTTAATTTTGAGGTGTCAAAACCATAGTTCACAAGTCGGGGGTGACATCACAGAACCAGTTGCATGTCAAACTGACTTAGACACACTTGAATTGTTAAAACCTTATTACAAAGAACATTACATCATTTTATTGATAGGGTTTGATTTGTTATATCTCTGTAGAATTAATTGTGCTGAACAGAAGTTCTTATTTTTATAGTTTTGGTTTTTAACTGTCACAAGCTGACAGAAGTTAGAAACTTTTTAGTGTTTTCCAAACTACTGCTTTTGTGTGACTGTAAGTTGTGTTTAAGCGAGGACGTTTGGTGCTTTCAGTGGCGTAATTACTCTCATTCATTATTCATCCAGTCAGCAGTCAGAATCAAGCCAATGTGTGAAAATATCAAGTTTCAGTGACACATGAGCTGTTCGGCAGCCTGCTGTAACTTCACATGTTGCTTCAACAGAAAGCTTCATGTGACTGCATATTTGGATTTTGAGATATGCTGGTCTGAGGTCAGCGGAGAAGCTGCAGGAAGTGACAAAATGACATGATTTAACAGGACGGAAAAGTCAGTCCGACAGAGCAGCATGAAAATATTTGTGGTGTGATGTTTTTTGTTTTTATTTATTTTTTTGGTCAAGGTGTAGGTGATTTTTGTTTTCTGTTTTTGTTGTTTTGAAAGATTTCACTGGCTTTATAAATAGAATAGATGGCTTTTAAAAATCACAAAATACCCTGTCACTTTAACAATATCCATAGATTATTTCTGCAATGCTCAGTCTAAAGACTAGATTATGTAGCGTAAAATGAAAACGTAACCTTCAGTTTTCAGTCACTTCACTCTGAAATTCGTCCTTAGTTTGGGAAGAATTTGGTCAATTATGGTGACAGGCTCTTGTGCAACAACGCAGCATTTAGAATATTCTCCAGCTCTTATTCAACCCAATCCAACCTCCTACCATAGACTCTGTACATAAAGATGGATAATGTGACAGTTGTCCCCAGCTGCGTAAAAATGAAGCTAAAACTCAGTAGACACAGAAGATCCCGCTTTGCTTGTGTGATGTAATTTGGAGTCAGAATCTGCACAGTAGAGACACAGGAATGTCACGTCTGCCCTCTGGCTTTTCACTGTGGCCACATGATGGATTCAGCATCATAACTGATCAGTACAACTGCCAATCACATTTTGTTAACATCAAATATTAACAAAAGAAAGGAGGGGGGGGGGGTCAGATAATGATGGCATGAAATCTAGTTGACAGTCTGAAATCAGCTTTGGGAACAAATGGATATATAGTATGTAGCTCGGTACTCCAAGTACTGAGATATGTACTTTGAGCTTTGAGTAGTCATAGAACAACATAGAGGGAGTGGATTTATGACCTGCCCTAGATGTTTAGGTTCTCGTCAGCACCCTCTATGATGGAGCCAGATGAGTCAAAACCCACAGTAATTTCAGTGTCCACAAAGAGCTGAATGCAAAAGCCAGTCAGTTCCCATGTTCCATGTTGAAATGTCTAACTTTAGAACAGAAATTAACATGTTAACGGCATGGAATGGATTTGGGCTCTATATTTATTTACATTTCTGTGAATACCAAGCGAGGGGATGTCATTTCTATACAACTCCCCCTTTTAAATAATCCAGACCCCAGTATTTCTGCATAATTGAGAGCATAGATACTTCAGTTGTGTCCATTTCATTCAACCTCAGCTCCATTCACACTTTAGCTCCTAGTCCATTATTGGATCAGAGTATAGTCTATGAATCAGAGTCATAGACAGCGATGCCAATATGGCGGCACCCAGACGCTCCTTGTTTTAGCCTCCAAACCCCTTGGGTGAGATTGCTGAAGGTTTGTCCATCTTTAATTTACGGTCTATGGTTGACTTCTGGAGGGTTATTACGGTAGTGTTCATCTTTATACAAACCTACCTTCTGACTGACATCAACTCCATGATGGCATCAGCAAAGGATCATGGATATTGCAGTATATATAACTAGAACTCACAAGAGAAAACATTTGAATAGTTATTTTATGTCGACAGACTAATGTTGGCATGTTTAAACTGCCGACATTTACAGCTTTCTTCAGAAGCTTCCCGTCACTTTAAACTTATTTGCCTACAAAAATGAACTATTGACGTGTTCAACTGAAAGCAGTGTGAACATGATTGGACCAGAAAGTATTATTATTACTGTGACCTTAAGGTTACAGACATGTTTCCAACTACCCTGGTGCTAATCAGGTACTCCGAATCACAGTTTCATTTTTTATGAACCACCTTTTGTTTCGCTTTCACAGTGGCCATGGCTCGTCATCTCCTGAGCCACCCAGACATAAAGCCAAGTCCAGTGCCAAAGCTCTCTACGGTGAGTTTCTCTTCCAGTCACATGACTCACCCAGCAGAGTGGAGCTCCTAGAGGGCAGCTCTTTCACCACATCTTTCTTTTATTTCTCAACTCTTGAGCAGAGAGGTGTTTCAGAGTCTCTGCATGAGTTAGCATTTTATTTGTCAGCCTCTTTTTTTTTTTTTTTTTTTTTTTTTTTTTTTTTTGATAATTTTGTTAAAGATTCTGATTTTTCTCATTTTTACAGGAAGAGATGAAATGTATTTCTTTCGTTCATCTTCCAAACATAAAAAGAGAAGTCAAAGTGAGCTGAGTAACTGTGTGTGATACTTTTGTGCCTTATTTTTGTGCTTTTATGTGTGGATTTATTCCAGAGGTGCAACTAATAATTATTTTCACTTTTAGAGATTATTTTGTCAATTAATCTGAAAGTTTTTGATCAGAAGTGATTCATATGTCCTTCAGCTTGAATGACCACATGCATTGTGCAAACAAAAACACATCATACTATACTTTTCAACATATTTGACACATTCATTGTTTTTTATTGATTTCTTGGATCTAGACTAATAAAATAATCGAATGAAAAGCATGAAATACCCTCACTGTATTTGTAGACTGAATTCAGAATAAATCAAGTCATGCTATTCAGTGTCTGTGTGCTGTAATCATTAAACTTTAGACAATTTAATACAAATTTTACAGCATTCATTGTGATGGACATGTCAAAAATAGTGTAGCTGAGAAAATTGTCTGCTGCTTCATTGATAATGACATAGTTATTGGTTGCCACTCTGCATTTCTATATACAGTGGGGACAATAAGTATTGGGCAACGTAAAAATGTGCAAGTTCACCCATTTAAAAAGATAAGAGAGGTT
>JAQQAE010014080.1:0-12520 GCA_029823295.1 Pseudamia nigra | reverse complement strand
CCGCTGCCGTTCATCCAAATATGGTTACATCCTGTTTTTGGCTCCAATATGTCATCCAGGAAGTGACAACCTGATTGGCCTCAAAACGACCCTTCACAAACTAATACGTGATGTCACTGTCATTTTGTCCAGTTAAATATGCAGACTATGATTAATATATACAGTCTGTGTGCTCAACACAGTTTAACGATCCACAGTGCTTGTTCAGTCCCTGGTCCAGGTGACCGTTAGTGCTCATCCATACACTCTGATTTTTACTGTCTCACCTCTACAGCAACGAAAGGCCCAGAATGACATTTTCTACTTGTGTGGTTTCAAGTGAGCCACAGCAGGCACAGGGAGAAGTGGTTCATTCATAATTGAAAATTAAGATTTATAAAGTCCTGTCATTTTGATATATAATGCATTTAAAGATAGATGGTATATGCCTGTGTTCTTTTATCGTTCCATTATGGCTCTTTTCCTGTCATGAAGTCAGAATATAAAGGCTCCTGAGAGTAGTTGAGCAGATCAGACCTATATGGAGTTTTTTCAGCCAGAGCTGTCCCTATGGTAAAAAATAGTGATGATACAAATATTTCACTGGGCTTTAAGTGGCCTTCCAATTATTTCCAACAGTAGAATAGCAGTAAACATCAATTGTTACCCATATAGCCAACTGCAGGATCGGCCGCTTTCACTAAGACCTTTTGGCCAGAAAGTTAAAAATGTCTGTCTGGAGCCATAAAAAATATTATTTAAATATAAAATACTAAGCTGATACCATAACCTATTAAGTTTAAATTAGCTGAGATCAGTGTATAGCATCTCCTTCTGACCCACACTCAAAAATCCACATCATATTTTATGTATTTTACTATTTAAATGTAAAACGTAAGTTGTAGAGGAATTAATGGCCTATGCATGCCCTCCAATCAAAAGGAATAAAATAAATATTAATTAGAATAAAATAAAGAGAGTTCTGAAAACATAATCAAGAAAATGAATTAAAATTCACAAAATGAAAGCATAAAATTGAAAAAAAAAAACAATAAAAAGCTCAAAATAATTAAAAAAAATGCTAGAAACAAAACAAAAAAGAAACAATTAAGTATCAATTGGCAAAAAATTAACAGAATAATCCAAACAATGAACAAAAGTAAAGAAAAAAATAAACAAAATGAACAAAAATAAAACAATAAAAACACAAAATAATCAAAAATTGCCAGAAACAAAACAAACAAAAAATTAACTATAAATTAGAAAAATTAACAAAACAATCAAGAAAATTAACAAAATGTTCCAGACAATAAAACAAAATTAACAACAATAATAAATAAAATTAATGCAGGCTCTAAATTTGGAAATGGCACCTTTAAATGGAAAATTCCACAGTGTTTTGGAGCCACTGGAATGGAGCTAAAGAACCACATGTGGCTCTGGAGCCACGGGTTGCAGACACTGCAGAGAGCCATCAGAAAGTCATTAATTACTTATGTCTTTTTTATGACATCAAGTCAAAAGTACAAACTTAATGCAATTCCACCAGTTCAGAAATAGACTGCGTGGCATACTGCTTAAATGAAGCTGCAAGTCTTATCACCTAAAACATAGCAGACTCTGACTCTCCTGCCGCCTGCCAGTATAATGTTTTTGGTGTTGTCATACAGCATCTACCCACCTGTTCAGTTCTGTTGATTTTATGGTACAATAGCTCGCACAAGCTACATGTTCCTCTTTCAGAACTCCTGGCCCTGTTGATTACAATGGGACTACTGTAGCTGCAGGGTCCTTCACTGCAGATGCAAGTCTCTGCCTTTTCTTGTTGCAGGGGGTCTGATTTATGAGGTGCACTACTCTAGGTCTCCTGCGGCTAACCTCTATTCGCACAGGAAGTAGGGCAGGCTCAACTCGTATTCATTTTTCACTGAGTATAGGGACTGGAGGGATGGATACAGAACTGGTGGGAGAGGAGGAAAACAGTCCAGGTTGAGGAAAGATGAAGTCTAATGGAAAATATTAAGACAGGCTACAAGTAATGGAAGCAGTGAAGAGAAGGGAAACTTTTTGCCATTCAACTTCTATTTGGCTCTGTTGCTAAATTTACCGTGACCGAACTGGCACCACTAAACAAACTTGACTCAAGTTGGAGCAAGAAACAGCCTTCTCTAGCTCAGTCAGCACCTTCAACAACCAGGAGAGAAGGACACAAGTAATGGAATAACTTTGCTGTGCAGGTTAAATTTGATGTTGTTGTAGAAGACAAACGTTTTCCTCGATGGACACATGCTGGATATCATTACCCAATTGTGGTAAAATGTGAACACTTTACTTATTTGATAGATTCTGTGTGATTTGATAGACTTACCCACGGAGCTATAGCCCCAGCTCTTTAGAGGCAAATCCGGCAGCCATCTTTCGACTGGAAACATAGCTTAGTTCTATTGGGGCCAGTAGAACAGTGCGTGAATTCCTTTTGTTCATAAAATACAATTCAATTCGAGGTTTGTACTTTTCATAATACAAGTAAATATTGCAAATATTGCTGTATATTTTTAGTCTTAAAAGGTTACTCTTTTTTAGCATGTACAGATGCTGACATATGGCCAGTACTTACAGATATTAGCACTTCTCTAAGCTAACAGGTTCTTTCCCAACACACAGATCTACATTTTTTTTTTTCACTTTTATTGATGGCGACAGTGAGTCTCATCATAAATATCTGGGTGTTTTGTTTACAAGTCTCTCTCTCTCTTTTGCCCTACATGTTAAATATTTTGCAAGAACTTGAGGTGAAACTATGATTCATCTTTAGAATCAAGGCGTGTGTATCATATGAAGCAAAAAAGAAACTTGTTGCTGCCACTTTTATGCCGGTGTTGGACTCTGGTGATGTGATCTGCAGTATATGCATGTTCCTTCACAGTGTTGACACACTGTGGACACTGTGTATCATGGAGCCCTGCATTTTATCACAAACCTCGAAGCGTTCACCCACCATTGTTTGTTGTATTCTCATGTTAGGTGGTCTAACTTATCAAGACGTAGACTCAAACATCGGTACATCCTTATTTACAAAGTCCTCGGTCTCCTCACTGCCAGCTTACATATTAACATTCATCACAAATCATCAGGCAGCTACGGCCTTCATTCACAGGCTGTCTTCTTACTTTTTGTCCCCAGTGTATGGACCAATTTGGGTAAAAAAGGTTTCCAGTTTGCAGCTCCATTCACCAGGAATGAATTACAGTCGGACTTAAATCTCAAAGAACTGGTCTCTCTGAATAATTTCAAATCATTTCTAAATGATTGGAATGACAATAAATTGACCTGCAGATGCTTTGGATGATTTCTGTCAACATAGTTTTGTATATTTGTCATTTTGCATTCTTATCGTTGTACAAACTTTTGTATTCCTGATGTGAATTTATTTGTGATTGTGTTTATCTCATGTTTTCAACATTGTACCCTTGCTGCTGTCTTGGCCAGGACACTCTTGGAAAAGGGATTATTAAATCTCTTCCTGGTTAAACAAAGGTTGAATTAGAATAAAAATCTGATTCCCTAGTGATCACAAAAGGTGTGCATAAAGTTATTATTTTTATACATACACATCAGTCATCACCTTTGAAAGAGATTGATCAATTATGTTTTGAGAAGATATACACTTCATCTATCAAGAATAAATCATACTGTCGCAATCATTTCATGAGGAGAGGCAAAAAATATTTAATTCCAACGTTATGGGCAACAGTGTACAAAATAATCTTCCATATAAATCTAAAACATAGCCACATAAGAACTGAACAGCCTGTACTCTGTTTGTTTGCATGGTGCTGGATGCTGGACGGTCGTACGATGGCAGCTGCACAGGTTGTCTGCTGTTAGGAGTTGATCAGTGGGATATGTCCTCTCTAGATACAGGCATAGCTTTTAGGGGGTGGGGAGGGCTCGTCCCCTTCAGTGTTTGTAAAATGAGCATATGTCCCTAATAAAACACTTTACTTTAGATGACAGGTAGCTTTGTGTTGTGTTGATTGTTGGTTCATTTAATTGTCTTTGTTATTTGTTCATTTATGTTGATTTTTAGAAAATGTTGTTAATTTTGATTCATTGCTTTTAAAATAAGTTAAAACCAACAGCTTCACTTATTTTAAGTTCATTTTGTCACTTGTTTCATTTACTTGTTTCATTTTTATTATTATTTTGTAATTTTGTTGCTTATTTTTGTCTTCTTTTGGTAATTTTTTCTTGATTATATGACACATTTTTAGTCATTTTGTTTCTCATTTAACTAATTTATTTTATCATTTTCTTGATCACTTTTGTTCACTTTCTTGATTATTTTTTTCAATCTTACAAATGTCTTTATTTTGTTTGCATTTTCTTGGTTAGTTTGTTCATTTGGTTGAGTTTCCTGATTGTTTTGTTAATTTTTGCACATTGTCTAGATTATTTTCTTCATTTTCTTTTGTTTTATTGTAAATTCATGTTCTTAATTGTTTTGTTTGTAATTTATTATTTTGTTGAATATTTGATTCATTTTTGACTCATTTTATTAATTATTTTGTTCAATTTTTACTCATTTTATTGATTGATGTTCAGACAAAATGTACACCCTTGCTTACAACTACAGGGTATATATCAGCTGAAATTTGTTCTATATTGCATTTTATAAATTGGCTGACTGTTATGACAGTCATTTCCTTCTGGGTCTAAATACAGTTAACTAACACTGTTATAGAATGTTTTATTTTTGTACCGCTTTCCGTGTCACAGTCTAAATGTACGTTTTGTGAATGTGTCTCCATGTTTAGACGGAGCCTGAGTTGATTGAGGAGACAAACGTTGACCGTCTCATGGGGCAGCGGGGATACATGTACGGTCGGGGCTTGAAAGGCCACTCAGAAACATCGACTCTGAGCTCACAGCCGTCCATTGATGAAGTGCGGCAGCAAATGCACCTGCTGCTGGAGGAGGCATTCAGCCTTGCTTCAGGGGGGCAGTCTACATCCGGAAGGCACTCTCACCACAACAACCAACCCCCTTCTGGTCACTACAGTCCTGCACCGCCTCCTCTTCCCTATGCAGATGTAGTGACCAGTGCCCCGGGCACAATGACCTGTGGACGGGGAGGCCTGCAGTGGGTACCATCCTATGGCGCTGACATGTATCAGTGCAGTCTGCCCAAACCAGTAAGTGTGACATCTTAATTTCCTACGTCTGCTATGCTATCTGCAAACTTAATTGCTTTTCTCTGTCTGTTTAAGGCTTTTCGCTTCACACAGCTCCCTGAAATGGCCATGGGATCACCTCCTCCTTTACCACCTCGGGCTGGACCACCTCCCGGGACCTCCTTACGACGGTAAATCAGAATAAAGTGCACACACACACACACCCACACACACACACACATACAGATTAAGATACGCTGTCTGTAGCATCCCAAAGCCCATCAGATATTCCACATTTATTCACATTCAAATTCATATTCAGGGACCAGATATTCTGTAGGTAATGTGGTGTGGTCAGGGTGATTTAAGGCCTTGTATAAATTTGAATATTGAACTAGTGCATTGAGAGATGTCAAGAATGTTAAACAGGAAGTCACTCTGCCACATGGAGTGACTCTGCCATCTGCTGGTGGTGATGCGCTACTGCACTAGCTCGACATTTATGCCTTTCCAATCTCTCTCCAACTTAGGTCCACTTCAGACTTGGGACCTAAGGGAAGGAGTTTGGAGACATCGGTCACTGAAATGCAGAGTCATCATGAGAATAACCCATATGGCCCAACAATTAGAGCAGCACTTCCCTCTATTACCGCAGAGCAGCCTGTGTCCAACTACTCAGGCAAGTACCAACGAACAATCATGGCTGTGCAAAATGATGATATGAGGTAAAATCACGATGATAGAGTTATTTCCATTCATTTTAGCTAGACCAGGGGGCTACAGCCCATGGTTTTTTATTTTAATTTTGTTAATTTTCTTGTGTATTTTGTTCATTATTTTGTTAAATTTGTTCATTATCTAGAGTTTTTTTTGTTAATTTACTTGAATATTTGGTTTATTTTTGCTAATTTGGTAGATTTTTTGTTTCTTTTCTCTGGTTCATTTTTAAATTCTACATTATGTTCTTTTTTAACATAATGCTTCAGATATTTTGATGATTTTTTTTTGATTATTTGTTCAATTTTTATTAATCTTGTGGATTTTTGTTCATTTTCTTGATTATTCATATTTTCATAATTTTGTTTGTTTTATTGATTTAGTGTTTGTTTTGTTCATATTGATTTAATGTTGTTAACCTAAAAGTGCTCTATTGTGTGGATCTTTTTGAGTTTGGGTTCCAAGGAGGTGCCATCTTTCTTTTTTAGGTCTTGAGCCAAAAATGGAAACACTGTTATGGACCTAATACTACTGTTAATTTCAGCAAATTTAATCTAAAGAAGTTATGGTATCAGCTTTAAATTGTTTAATGTGCATATGACATGAAAAATACATTTTTTGTCATTGTTTACTTCACATCAAAAGCATTTGAACCACATATGACAATTGCTCAAGTGCCAACTCACAAACCAGGCATTTATTGATTTTGTATTGAGCGCCAGGAAAAATGCGAAAACCGGGTCAGTGGGGAAGGAGCCGGATGTGACGTCATGAGCAGACACTGTTTCCGTCAACTGCCAGCCATTTCTGTTGTGTTTTGTTTGTTGGTTTCCGAATTTCGATTGGAAGTGGTGGGATTGCCAGTCATGCCTGATCGCTGTGTGGCTGACTATAGTTCGAACACTTGCGAGGACGGTTTTAGTTTCTTTAGATGTCCTATGTACCCGATCTTTTGAAGAAATGGACTGTTCACTGCTGTGCAGTGTTACTTCATAGACGAAAACATGGAAGCACATGCTGTTACGCACGAGGGCTGCTCACATTTATCACAGTGTTATGGCCCAAATGGAAGAGAATGTTGAATGATTTTATAGTTGTTGGAAAGATATCAAATGGATTTACCAAAATCTGGAGTTTTTTTCACATTGAAGCAACTTTTGATGAGAAACATCAAAGGTAAGACGAACTTTATTATCATCACTTGGTTTTGTTGCTGTGATTTTTCTGTGTTGTTTGTCTGTTTGCTGTGCAGTTTTGACAGTTATACACATAAGTTATAGACCACTGGATTTAGCTCGGCGTGAGCTGAGCTGAATCCAGCAGTAATTGTAACACATTGAGTGTGTTACAATCTAGATTTATCTTTGTTTATGAAGCACAGTATAAGACAAAGCAAAGAGTTGTTAGTTTTAGACTCTTTGAACATAATGGCTTGTAGTGTGGGCTGCAGTTTGCTGTTCTGAAATTGGTTTAGCTACATTTTTAGCTGAGATTCTGAAAATTACGGAGGTGGGATTCTGACAATTACGGAGCTGTATAGGATGTGTGGTTTTATTCACTGATTAGAAGGCGGTATCGGTAAAATTAAACCTTACCCCTGGATACGGGAGCAACCGGGGGAAGGGGAAAAAATCATTGTTATCACACCACTGAATACATGTTCGTCAATAATCCATCAAAATTACTATACAGTGCCACGGATCTTAAACTATTTACCAGTCTGTGTTGCCCAGGTGGGTGTGCTCTTGAGAATCTTGACCATCATTCTCACCAATGGACATATTGTCGGGGCTGTCAGAGTCACTGTCATGGTGGTCACTCGGCTGTGTCTCATCCTTTTTTAAAAAAATTATTTTATTTATTTTATTTTATTTATTTATTTTATTTATTTATTTTTTATTTTTTTTACTGTGTCTGTGAGCTGTGTCTCATCCTAATACAGCTCGAATCTGTACGGCTTTATACCCAGAAGATGGCTGCTGACAGGCGCTGTGTTCTGTTCGTGACGTCATCAATATGGCGCTGGCCTTTGCGGTGGATTATCAGTGAAATCCACGAACATCTGTTTGCCTCAGCTGCACTAGTTCTGTTTGTGATTGGGGGACGCTTTTTATATATAATATTGTTTTTAATGTGTTTGTTTTTGCATTTGGCCTTTCTTGGTTATGTAAAAATCGTATCATAAGCAATATTTGTGGCTCCAGACAGCCTCCCAGCAATGGTTCCTCAATCAAGGTTACAAATCACTGACTTAGACTGTGGCAGTCCAATTTGTCCCAACTTTATAATGAGTCAAAAATGCTTTTACACTGGTGTTTTGTTTTGCCTTGTTGCTTTGCCAAACATTTGTGCATCATGCAGTGCCACTGCATGATGAAGAGCAGCGTCTGGACAAGCAAGTCACTGGAATGCTTATTCTTCAGTATCTGTAGTTTTTATTTGATCAGTCATCATTTCTTCAGCAGCAGTAAAACAACACATTGTAACTGACTGAAGCCTAATGGTGTTTACAGGCACCAAAAATCACCGTAAATGGACTTAATGTGATACTTATTTAAAAAATATGTTGTTTGAGCTGTAAAAGTGTGTATGAATTCCCAGAAAGGAAAGGATACTGTAAATAAAGTTTATTCCATTATATTCTATTCTATTCTGTTCTATGAAACCCTTCACTTGCTGTTTTAAATGTTTTTTTGATCATTTCCGCCTTGGTAACAGAGTAGAGTTGATTTTCTTGGATTATACGATGTCTTAAATTTTATTGAAAAATATGTGTGCCTGTCCTTCAGTCTGGCTCTGCAAATCCAGTTTCCAGTGGGGCAAACCTAAACCATTATATCTCTCTGTTCAGAACCTACAGACTCACACAGATCAGTCATTCTGAATGTGACAAAACAATACAAGAACAGCATGTGACAGAATAACACAAACCACAGAAAGGTCCTTTTAAAATATGACATTTGTACCATTGTTTGTCCATAAGGATTCCCTGCCCTAAGAAGTGCTATAAACATTTAATGAATTAATATTTTTTCCACTTTCAAGTGTTCAGTTCTTTTATGAACTTCTCTCCTAACCAGAACTATAATAAAATGTATTGATCCTTTTAATATTTTTTCCAACATTAAGCCATTTTTGTTGTAAAAATGCCCCCTATTTTAATGAGAAAAACCCCAAATTTTTCAATTGTCAACCCAGAAGCTCCTATTGAAATGGTAGTTATAGGTAACTTTCCTTACTTTTATACTCACACACTCACAAACTAAATCATATGGAATGAAAGTCATCGATGAAATGTATTATTTGGTGAATGTTCACTTCTCTTTTCTATAGGAAACCCAATAACAGCTGTCTACGCCATCCCAGCCAGCAGATCTGGATACTCTGAATACTTTGTTTCCACACCACCCACCTCTTACCACAGCCCCTCCTGGATGTCCTATCCACCTGAACCTGAGGATGTGCCACCACAGTGGGCAGACTCTGTAAGGAAACCACCTGAACCTATAAAATACATTAGAATAAAAACTAATAATGGAGTGGCTGACACTCGTTAACTCCAGATTCATTCAGTGAGTATTCCCACAGCTGTAGACTTCATTTTCAAACCTTTTCGAAGAGATGGAGTTAGATTAATGTTTATCGAGAAAGTTCAGTTGTTTGTGTTTTAGTTACCATTGACTCTAGGGGGGCGTTTCCATTGGATGTGAAATCAGGGCATTTATTTGAACATGTCTTATTTTCAGTTTTACAAAAATAAGGACTTGAAAGTCATTAGAATGTCTTACATTCACAAACGTGAATGTAAGACTTTGTTTTTCAAAACAGAAAGACAACAGACATTTGACTAATGTCCACATTTCTGACACTTTAAAGGTGCAATTGCACTTACTGTTGCTTTAGTTTTGTTCCACTGTTACTTTCACTCTTTGTTGACACCAGTTCATTTTCTTGATCTATTGCTTATTTTGTTTATGACTTTTTCTAACAGTTTGTGGATTCTTTTTGACATTTTTGTGTTCATTTTGTTGATTATTTTCTCCAGTTTTTGTTCATTTTGTGGACTAGTTTGGTAATTTTTTGGTCAATTTGTCAATAATTTTGGTCATTCTGAGGGATATTGTTGAGTATGGTTGATTTATTGCTTATTTTGTGAATTTTGATTTAATGATGTGAATGTACATCTGTCCAGGAGCTCATTGACAGTAAAAAAATGATAGTGTCCAACACAGTCTTAAATTTTGTTAAAAAATAGCCTAAAATTGCATTAAATCCAGTCCTTTGATCCCTGAACATGCCATGTCAATTGGTTTCTTGACCAGTTGTCTTGTCGTTCACTGGTGTTGGCCTTGTCATTATTTACATTTCATACAGGTATTTTATACAGTTTGTTGATATTGTGTTTTCCTAATGTAAAGGAAAATTTCAGCGAAAGCTACAGTACATGAGCGAAGCTATTGATAACTAGTGAGATTTTTCCATAGATGGCCTCCAACATCACAAATGGACTATCACCATTAGGAATGCATAAATGGTCTCCCCATATAAAGACCTTAGCTTTTCTCACTACTTCATGTTGTTTTTAGAGCAGATATTTAGATTTTTCAATAAATTTCATATTATGAAACACATAACGGAACGCAGGAAACTCCTTTCAGCCTACTGGTGTCGGATGCAGAGTATAGGCTATAGCCCTGCAAAGCATTCAAATAAAAAAAATATAAAGGGGAATATTCTTGTGATTTCCAGTATATGTGAAATTGGTCTTTCGTAGACTGTTGTGGCACTGACAATCATATATCCATGAATGGAATTATGTTTCAAACTTGTACCTTCATACCTTCTTTTTTGTTTTGCATTATAGTAACTCTGGTTTTATTCATTGCATCAAATCTGTCATTGTTCATGTGTCTCTCCCTTCTTTCCCCTGCATTAATCTGGATTCTTTCATTTTGCCGGTCTGTTTGCCTGTTTCAACCACATTTCTTCATGCAGTCTGTGTCATGTACAAAACATACACTGAACTAAATTTATATCTGTTGATTAGTGGACCAAGCAAAACACCAGGGTAGTAAAATGGTGACCTGTTAAATTAATCTGTTTTGTCATATTTTGTTGTGTAAGATCCTGTATCAAAATTAAAGTAAACCATTTCTGATATGAAACTGCAGAATCCATTTGCGTACTTTAACAGTGAAATGAAAAGTGAAATACACCTTTTGTTCTGTACATATTAAAAAATCAATTTTGGCATTTTTGGTCCTCAGGTAGTAAAGCAAAGATTTTAAAATAATTCTGTTGAACTACAATTCAAAAGCAATGTCTGATTTTGAACTACAATTCAAAAGCAATGTCAAGTTTCATAAAATTTTTATTTATTATTAGTTTTGCCAGATTTAAGTTATTTCTGTGACCATTGTGGGTTTTTCTGTCATTTACAGAGGGTACCAACAATTTTATCCATGTCTGTATACTAATTATTCATGGTTGAAAATAGTGAAAAAGATGAAAATTGATTTGCATAAATCTACTATTCAGACAATGAATAAGACTCAGACTTGGAATAAAAAAAAAAAAAATCATGTTCTAGGCCCTTTAGTCAAACTATTACAAAAATATATAATTATGAGAGTGAAAACACACAGTATGTCTGTGGTCTCTGTGACTGTTAGTTCTTGTCTAAAGTTATCGTAAACAAGCAGGTCAACCTTGAATTAATGTCTATAACAAACATGATAATAAAATGATAAAAATGCTAATATGAAGCCAAGAACATAATGTACAGTTCATTTTTCTTTTCAAGCTTTATTTCTTAATGTGCCAGTTAACGGGTCAAGAGCTTACAAGTATATATTTAGGTAGATTTTGTTTTAATACAACATGTAAACAAGTAATATGTAACTAGAGTTGTGTTTATACAGTACAGTCATTCTAATTTCGATTAAAATTGACAGGTATTTAGCTATGAGTCACTATGATGAAACTGGATTTCTGGGAGGACGGTCCCAAGAAAGGAAATAAAGAGCTACCTCTGCTCCAGAGGATACATTTATTATAATTGCCAGCTTCAGAAACCAACAGTTTATAGCACATCAGTTATAGTGTTTCATGGTTTTGGTGAGTGCACTTGGGGACACATTCAAAGCTCTTGAGATTTTGATTGATTGACCCTCACTACATCTGCCAACAACTCACTACATCTGTTTTTGTCAGCATTTATCTGTTTGTTTTCTCACTACATAACTCGAAATGTTATGAATGGATTGGGATTACATTCTCAGGATAGGCCACAAATGGCATAAAGACCACTCGATTAGATTCTGGGAGTGATCTGGTTAATGATCTGGATCCAGAAGATTTTTAAATGATTCTTCACCATTGTGAATAATTCTTGACCATTTGTCCTTGTATCACCACAAATAACACCCAGAAAAATTTGCCAAAAACATGGGATAACACCATAATAGATTCTGTTAAACCACAAAGTTTGATCCAGATATGGGCAATATTTTTAATATAATGATCCTGAATACTTATACTTACAGGGGTTGAGGAAAAATACACTGCCTGGCCAAAAAAAGGTCACCACCTGGATTTAACTAAGCAAATAGGTATGAGCCTCTCATTGGATAATTTCTGCATGGGTGATT